>JASAOG010000290.1:275000-562500 GCA_030265305.1 Biomphalaria pfeifferi | reverse complement strand
TGCATTAATCAATTAATCTTTACTTGTAATTGATATGTAGCCATTCATTATAAATAGTTTTTAAATTAAATCATTAGATCTAATGTAAGGATTTGAATTAGAGGATATTTTTACATCTTCAGATTTTTTTCTCTTTTTTTTTCTAAGCTTGAACTGCCTCGCACAAAATAAGAAAAAAAAAATTGGATTGGTTCATTTGTTTCCCCAAAGGTTAGCCGTCAAAACAAGCTCCCCTCCCTGATAATTGTTTTTCACGACAGAAAAATGAAGTACAAAAAGTGCATACATTTATTATATTTGAACTCGCCATGAAGAAAAAAAAAAGAAAATTCTAGATCAAGGTTTTATTTGATGTACGATGGTTCTAACATTGTTAACACTAGCCCATAGATCCAGATATTTCCTCTTTGTATTATCGTGGATTCAAAACACAAAGGAATTACCGTTATCTAGCATCTAGATGAATTATTTTTTTTAAATAAAGATCTATAATAGGCATTCTAGATCTAATATACTTTTGCTTAAAATTGTCTTCAAATTAACATTTTTATCGAAAAAAAAACAACTTTTTTTTTGTTTTAGTGTTTATTTCTGTATCGCTCTGTTACTGTTAGAGTGTTGCTAGTGACTTGTGTGATGCGAATTCTTTTCAGATTAAATCTATGGTTTGGGTTATTTTAATTTTATGTTGAAAATGTAGATCTAGCTGAAAATTTAAAAAATATATATATTAATTTAGATCTATGTAATAGGATACATTAAACAGTTAAGCAGAAACACATTTCTGTTAACCGATTCCCCCCCTCCCCCCCCCCCCCCGGCTAAACAATGGGAAACAAATATATTTTGTTTCATCGGAATTGTATATACCGGTATTTAAAAAAACAATAAATATCTTTTCGTTTCTAGAAATTCATTTCTTGTTTTGAAATAACTTACTTGTTGCTAAGATAAACAATCGAATTTCCTGCTATAAAATAGATCTAGATAATAACAATTTTTGATATAATGTATTAAACGAAGGTAGTCTATTATCTATTGCTGTAAGTTTCAATCAATATCTAGTTTGTAGATCTAGCTTATTCATTAAGATTTAAACTGTATCATTTGTATTGATTTACCGTATTCTTTAGTCTAAAATTAATATAAATTTACATCTAGACCTAATTCTCTCTTCCTTAGGCTGCATGAGCTCAGTAGTCAGTCTTTATAACAGAAAAATCTTTTAAAATTGTAATTTTGTTGTTCCCTATTGAAAACAATTTAGAACTATTGTAAACAGGGTCGTTATTATTAATATTATTTTTTGTCGGTGAACTGAAAATTAACTCAGCACACTTTTTCTGAACTGGATTGTGTATAAAAGTCAAGAAATTTGGGCTATCAATTTAGTTCGTCTACAGGTGACCCATTCGAGATTGAAAGTGGAAGAAGAGAAGAAAGTCGTCATTTTCTATGCCCTAAAGCTTAGATGGTGTCTATGCATGTTTCTTGAAGGTGACCTGGAGATCGGTGAGTCAATATGAAACTTAGAATTAAACGGTAACTTTAGGTTTGGGTTTTCTATGTCTGCTCTTAACATATTTACAAGTGTTTTTGAAAGAATTAATTTTATTACTTAATTTCACACTTTAACACATTACATTTTTACCTTAGGTCTATTTGTTCAGCAATACCTATTCCAAAACTGTAGCAGTCCCGTCTTCACTTCGTACATAGTGAGCAGAACTGTTGTCAACATTTCAGGCAGCTAATGCCCATGCTCTCAGTACACTCTTCTTACCATAAGTGCGTGCTCTACAAAATGAGCTATTTATAAACATGGTATCCCAGCATCATTCTAAATCAAAATAGTCTACACAATATAGACTATGAACTTTATGTGCTTTTCAAAATGTGCAGTATGTCATGCGCATCTTCTTTTGGTGTTTTTCTTTTGCGTACCATAAGAGATTGCGAGTTTTGGTTTCTAGGAACGCGCTTTTGTTGATGTCATCTCTGTTTACTTGTTTTGCTTCTGTTGGGTGATATGGCTAGATCTCCTGTGAGTCTCTTATGGGTTTTCTTTCCCCAGTATTGGGTAAGTTATTTATTTACTGTATTAGTCTTCGTAGTGTAGCTCGAAATTCGTTGTTCCTACGGTCGTGTGGACGGCGATCTTAAGAAATACGTATTTTCTGTAATAGGGACGCAAGCTTGGGTCTCTGTTGGAGTCAAGCTTGATTTACAGTGTTGTTTGAATGGCCCGTGTATCTAAGGCCTTGAGTGTAGGATGCGTCGTGATTGAATTATGGCCTCGAGTGAAGGTGTGCTATGTTTCGTTGCCTAATATGTATACTTTGTGTTTCCTTTGAACATACTATTGACTTTTATTTATCACTCATGTCATCATATCTCATACATTCATTAAATTGTTAAACGTGCAATCTTGTTGTTAAATACTGTACATTGCTGTTGCCTTTAGGTTTTGTCGTTACTCTGTTCAGGCTGGGGATATGGGACCGTAATATCATACCCTAGCTAATCGGCAAAACCCACCCTGACACAGTACAATTGACAATGACTTTGCTTTTAAAAATGTGTACTAGTGACATTAAATTTCACGTGTGAAGGATTCAACGAAGTGGATGGTGTACAATTTGTGAGTACCCTATTTATTTTTAAAGTTATTACTTCAATATTCTTTTGGTAAGGCCACCCTTTATATTCAGCATTTAACATGTTTGATTTTTGATATGCATTTTCATCTCTTTAAAGTAAGAAATTAAACTTGCAACATTATTTTAGCCATACATTAAATTACACCTGGTCTTTATTAAGATTGAAATATCTAGATCTAAACTTTATAGCAAGGTAAACTCAACCCAACTTTAAGTGGAAAACCGAAGCTAAAGACGGCGTTTGACAATTCTTACTTTTGTTGTATTAGCAAATACATTTTCATCTCTTCTTTAAACAATCAACTTTAACAAATGCAGCATTATTTCAGTCGTACATTAAAATACACCACCCGGTCTTTAAAATATCTAGATCCATACTTTAATTATAGCAAGCACAAAATGTTGATGAGAAAAAACCCAACTTTAGTGGGAAAACCCAAGACTCAAATGATAATAGTTAAATGGCGTTCGACTTTTCTTTTGTTCAAAACTGAATTTTAGATTTAAATAGATTTATTCACCATGTTGAACTATTTTAAACTGATAATCTTTCAACTAGATCTATGTAAAGATCCAATACATTACAGACTTTACATAACAAAATATCTAGATCTAATTACTTCCTTCGCGTATACAATGCAATTTGTCATTGATGTCGAACATGTTAGATTTATCTAGATCTAGAAAAGATCTAGTTTAAATTGAACATTGCCTAACGAAATATAGATAAATGTAGAATGTACAACTACAACTCTAGCTTTTAATTAGATGTAGTAATTGAATATTTCTAAAGTTAGATCTACACTAGTCTAAATCTAGGTATTGAGCTACCCGGGTATGCTGTTCTGCCTCATCGTGGCACCCGGGTGGAAACGGCTACCTGGAGGAGGTAGCTAGGCAAAATGAATGGCAAAACATAACCCCCGTGGGGATGCCCACGGGTAGACGAGAGTCAACCCCTTGCACGGGCGGGGTTGTAAAAAAGTCCTCACAAAAACATCACACATCCATGCGCCGTTCCTCAAAGGAACGTTATAAAATGGCGAGTCCCCCACGGTTAGCTTGGTATAGTGAAGGAAAATGACGGAGGCTCCTGGTGTCCTCGGCCTTCGGCCATGAGTCGGGGGCCAAAGGCATTGGAAACAGCAATGCTTTCCATAGGCATTGACTCGGATCGCTCTCAAACAGAACTGTGCGTTCCCACAGGTTTTTTTTTTTTTTTTTTGCCGTTCTGGCTGGACGACCAAACAGGGTTTTTTTCAAACTTAGAGCTCGAAGAGCCTTCGGCTCAGCTCTCTAGACTTTAAAACGGTATTGAGCTTGATCGAGATCTCTTACACACGAGTAATCTATTTTGAACGCACATACCGTAAACTATATCGACCGCACATTCCGTAGACTATGTCGAACAGAATTTCAAAGTTTATTTCTATAACCTATACTGGCTAGGCTATACTTTGGGGGAAAATTGATAGAGCCCCCCCCCCCTTTACTCCTCCACCCCCCCCCCACCCCCCCAAAATCATTATCCATTACATTGAAAATAAGCTATAATTGCATAATTCTGGCCCGTTGTATGTAGATCTAGATCTAATTTTACATACTAACATAGTAGGACTGCTACATTTAAGTGCTTATTACACGATGCAAATATTTTGATTTACTTCTATTGCTGGGTAAGTTTCAAGTCAAAATATTCATTGACACAAAGCTAAAATAAAAAAAAAAACATTCAAAATAACATAACCAAATATATGCACAAGTCGTATTCCAATTAACCATGGTGGAAAAAAAAAGCACAAGTCAATTCTATATAACTACACCAAAATGCACAAGTAGATTCACGAGGGGCAACCCATATAAATCATAAAAAACTCACCCCCCCCCCCTTCCATATTTTGAGTTCCTCATATCCACGCCCCAGTTTGCTATGAATCTTCAGTCTCTTGATCTAAATAAAATTACATTGTCTTGGCTTCAAGAGAGGCAACCCATATAAATCATCCCAAACTTTCCCTGTCGTACAAGGGAAGCAGCAAATGTATACAATGAATATTTTAGCTTGAAACTTACCCAGCATAAGAAGTAAATCAAACTAATTTGCATGGTAAAATAAGTACTTAAATGTAGCAGCCCTGAGCACCTGAACCCCCCCCCCCCTCCCCCCATGTTTTGAGTTCCTCATATCCACGCCCCAGTTTACTCTAAATCTTCAGTCTCTAGATCTAAATAAAAATAATTACATATTGTCTTAGCTTCAAGAGAAGCAATCCGTATAAATCACCCCAAGCTTTCCCTGTCGAACAAGGGAAGCAGCAAATGTATACAATATTTTAGCTTGAAACTAGGGACTAACCCTAAGTACTTAAATGAAGCAGCCCTCAGCACCTGAAAACAACTGCCCCCCATGTCTTGAGTTCCTCATATCCACGCTCCAGTTTACTATGAATATTCAGTCTCTAGATCTAAATAAAAATAATTACATTGTCTTGGCTTCAAGAGAAGCAGCCCTGAGCACCTGAAATAAACTGTCTCCCCCCCCCCCTCATGTTTGAGCTCCTGATATCCACGCCCCAGTTTACTATGAAGCTCGAATCTCTAGATCTAAAAAAAAATAATTAAATATTGTCTTGGATTCAAGAGAGGCACTCCATATAAATCATCCCAATATTTCCCTGTCATACAAGGGAAGCATGAAGTGTATACAATGAATATTTTAGCTTGAAACTTACCCAGCTAAAGAAGTATATAAAACTTGTTTGCATCGTGTAATAAGTACTTAAATGTAGCAGCCCTGAGCAACTGAAATAAACTGCCCCCTCCCATGTCTTCAGCTTCTGATATCTACGCCCCAGTTTACTATGAAGCTCCAATGTCTAGATCTAAAAAAATATAGATTTTTTTAAACAATCGTTCTCTCTCTCATAGTATTCAATGAAAGTAAAAACGTTATTATTCAATTTTTACTTTAGCGCCTAAATCTAATAAGATGAACAAAATAGATCAACGTTGGCTATATTGCAATAGTAGACTTGCTTTGTATTTCCATGTTTGTTTCTTCAAATTTTCTGAAAATGTATGTTTAATCACAACAATGCAATGCAAACACATATGCGCACTAATTCGCAAAGCTAAACAGTTTTATGATTGGTTATTTTTAGATTTATTTTTAATGGTATCGGCAAACACCAAACAAAAGGTCCACCGGCATAGCTGTAATTTTGGAAATTACATTAAAGCGGTCCACTGATCTGGTTGTTAAATGTTATAAAAGTTGATATAAAGCATTCAATAATTAATTAATTAGAATTTATTAGATAAATGTAACACTCATACGTTTATAGTATCAATTGCTATAGGATTTTACAACCAATTACGTTAGATTTTATGTCAAAATTTTAAATACGTAATTGAAAGTTTTACTTTGCAAGCCTAATTTACAATAGAAGCCGACATAAACTTGGATTACCATTACAGATTTTTTGAAAAAGCAAAATTTGTAGACTAACCAGAGAAGCTTTATTTAGCTTTCATGTAAAGCTGCTCAAAATAAATTACAGCATTCAAGGGGAGATAACTCAAGTAATTTCTAGTTAGCCTCTAACCTGTTTAGAATGTAAGAAACCAATAACGTGCACATGTAGTTAAATAAAATGCCCAAATATATTTAAATGTTTATAACTTCATAAACATTTCTAGCTAAGTTACATTTATTACATGATTTTAAAGTGGCCATCGGTGCCCTATTTAGAATTTTAAATATTAGTTTTATTTAATTAGTGAGTTTGACTTTATTATGAGTATTCGTTATGTGGTCATTTATGTTGTGACATTGTTGTCATCATTTTAATTTATACACATTCAAAGTAATTACACGCACACGAAAAGAGCCAATGGAATAATACTGGTACATAAATATTATAGTGAGGTAAAATGAAATAATAACGAGAGGGGGGGGGGGGAATCTGGGTCATGACACTAACAACTAGCTAAAGCGCTAATTCTATTTAGTCTTAATCAACTATCTTCCAATGCAATAACTAACACAAATCATTTTCTTACCCTGGTCCTTTAGAACTACTTCCTACATACTACAGCATCTCTGGCACACGACACACGCCCCTGTTGACACCAAATGGCGCTGTGCCCCGGTCTGCCCCAAACTTCTCTCTATATATAGGCTGAGTATCTAGCCTACGCCTAAACTAACATTAATAATTGTCTGTGTCTGTCCTGACCCACATAAACTGCTCATTGCCCTAATCTTTGTCTGGTGTCTGTCAAGTCTACCGGTGAGCCTTGAAAACACCTGTAAAACTAATTAATAACTCTCACACACTCAACACTGTGACACAAATGTATTAGAAATGTATTAGAAATGTATTAGAAATGTATTAGAAATGTATTACAGATGTATTACAGATGTACTACAGATGTACTACAAATATATTACAGATGTATTACAGATGTATTACAGATGCATTACAGATGCATTACAAATCCATTACAAATTTAATACACATGTGCACAGATACACATTGGAAATCACACACTTAAGGTGGTGCAGGAATTCACATACTTAGGAGCAACAATAGCCAGCAACCTAAACTTAGACACTGAGTTGACCAAAAGAATAGGGAAGGCTTCTGCAGCAATGGCAAAACTCTCTAAGCGTGTGTGGGAAAATACCAAATTGACCACGGCAACCAAAATCCTTGTCTACAATGCCTGCATTCTGAGCACACTTCTCTATGGCAGTGAGAGCTGGGCAACTTACATGCGTCAAGAGCACAGATTAAATAGCTTCCACCTACGCTGCCTGCGACGCATAATGTGCATCTCCTGGAGGGATCGTGTCACCAACCAGGAAGTTTTGACACGGGCCAACATACACAGCATCTATGCTCTCCTTCAACAGAGAAGACTACGCTGGCTCGGTCATGTCACTCGCATGCCAGACGGAAGAATACCTAAAGACATCCTGTACGCTGAGCTAGCAGAGGGAGCCAGACCCAAGGGCCGCTCAAGACTAACTTACAGAGATGTCTGCAAGCGAGACATGAGAGCCATGGGCATCGACCAAAGTATGTGGGAAGATATAGCCCAAGACCGGACAGCATGAAGACAGAGTGTACGTGCTGGTACGAACTTTGCTGAATGCAAAAGAAATGAAGCTGCATCGGTCAAGAGAAAGAAAAAGAAAGCTGCCCTGTCAGTGAGCCCTAGGACAGATGAATATAAATGCTCAAACTGTGGCAAACTCTGCCGATCCAGAATTGGCTTGATCAGCCACTCCAGATTCTGCCCCGTCTCAAGACGTAACCAAAGCCAGTAACTCATCTGGGCGCATCCATGTCTTACGAGACAGAAAGAGCCATATATATATACACATGTATTATATAGGTATTACAAATGTGTTACACATGTATTACACATGTATTACTAATTTAATGCAAATGTATTACAAATGTATTACAGATGTATTACACATGTATTACTAATTTAATACAAATGGATTACAGATGGATTACAGATGGATTACAAAATGTACTACAAATGGATTACAAATGTCTTACAAACTCTTATTTTACAAAACGACGTAAGAGAGTTGCTACTTAGTTGTAAAAAGATACGTCTGCACCAGTTCTCTGGACGTCGTCTTCTGTTTCACCAAAAGTCAAAGACTGTGTACTTAGTTGTAAAGAGATACGTCTGCACCAGTTCTCTGGACGTCGTCTTCTGTTTCACCAAAAGTAAAAGAACAAAAAAACTTGTTAATGTTTGGGTGAAGTTGAACAAGTAACAAAAAAAACAAAAAAAAAACAAGAAAAACCTAATCACAAAGGTTATAAGAAATGCAATTCTTGTTGTATAACCAAAGTAGGATACCAGCACCAAATTAAACAGACGAGGAGAGAGAAAGAGAGAGAGGAAGTGGAAAAGAGAGAGAGAGAGAGAGAGGGAACGAGAGAGTGTCAGCTTAAACTATACACTTATAAGCTTAATATTGCACTAAGGAACACTGAGCTCAATAAGCGACGCCAACACTAGACGCTGGATACAACAGACTCTTTAATAACACACTCTCGCATAACACAGGTTACACACAACACTATATGAGCTTTCATACTAAGTGGAATAACAACAAACACATACACATAAACACAATGTCAACGGAGACAGAGAGAGAACGACGGAATAAAAGAGAGATAATGAGACAGAGAGAAATAGAGAAAGAAAATAGACAGAGAGATAAAGGAAAAAAAAAGAGAGAAAAAATACATATATTTATGATTTTTTTTGGTTCCTTTATTATTATTTTTGTCCAAAGGGGTGGAACATGAAAAAGGAGGCTACTAGGATCAATCCATAGAAATGGTTAATTCGTGGATTATTTACCCTGTCGGTTTACCGTGTTTAACTAATCTCTATCGTTTGAAGATCAACATGTTCAAGAGGGTCTACTCCCCTTATCTGACAAGGGAAATGTAAAATATCTCAATTTTAGAATAGCTTTGTTTCAAACCACTTCATACTTTATGAAGCTGATATTGATGTCTAGATGGCACACTGTACAGCGTTCGGGGGCCATATGCGGCCCGCGTTCACTTTGCATGTGGCCCGCTAAAAAAAATTATCAAAATTATGTTAAACTATTACGCTGGAAAAAAAGAGATGACAAGCTACTTGAATTGAAAAATAGTTTCTTTTACACCGAGATTGAGTCTGCAGTGAAAGCCAGCTATATTTTGTCAAACTTAATAGCAAGCCATAGCAAATCATTTAGTGAAGGGGGATTTTATGAAGGAGTGTTTCGTTAAAGCTGCCGAAGTAATTTGTCCAGAAAAAGTGAAAGCATTCAAAGAAATAACGTTAACTAGAATCACTGTGGCAGATTGAATAAATAACATGTCAGTTAACTTGCGAGAACAATTAAAGAACAAAATAGTTGATTTTGAATTATTTTCGTTGGCTCTAGATGAGTCAACTGATGTAACGGGTGTAGCGAGGATGTTTTTGAGAAATAACAGGAGGGGATATTTCAGTACAATTTACCTTTGGTAAAGCCAGCTAGTCTAGCAACGTATGGCGCACCAACCATCATGAAATGGTTTTGATGCAAAGCTACTTGCAAATGCTAATTTTAAATTTGCTAATTTTCAGTGCATCATTCACCAAAAAAACATAACGTACAAAGCAATTTACAATTCTAACATGTCATAAGACTGGTTTCAGTCACAATCAATTTTATTCGTGCCCGTGGCTTAAATCATCGCCAATGTTTTATGTTTCTGTGAACCTGTTGAGCATTTCCAAACTGACGAATGGGTTCAGGATTTGGCATTTGCAGTTGATCTCAATGGTCAATTGGACAATTTGAACCTTTTTTACTTTTTTTCCACAAAGCACAAATGCTACAAAGGCAGTCATTACAGATAATAACAGTATACAAATAACATACTCCAAAATAATCAAATGAAGGCACAAGAGAAGTAATATGGATGTAACTGGTACATTACATTAGAAATAATAATAATAATAAACAAAAGGCTATCTGGCTTGATATATTGTGATCTCTAGATCGAGTTAGGACTGTTTAATGGTTTACTTTGAGATTTGGGGGCACCACACAAGATCTGTTGACCATCGTTTTTCATTTCTCTCTGTTTGGAACACACGGAAGACTACAATGACAATTCTGCCGATCACGCTTCACTGCACATTCAGTCCAGTCAACAAAGTAGGTCAGAAAAAAACGAAACTTGTTGAGACCTATACCTGTTGCAGTGAAAACAAATGTACTGACCAGCAGAACAGAATATTAAAAAGAAAATTCAAAGAAATAAGGTCAAGAAATATTTCAGTTTTTGGAAAGTTTTCTTTTCTTTAAGTTTATATGAAGGACAGAGCAAGATATTTGGGTTTAATGTTCATTGTTAGTTATTGTTGATCAGTTTGTACTTTAAGTCCGTACTGTATTATTCTTCATTGCATTAATACTTAAGTCTACTTATCACATTCGAGGCTCTATGTTCCACGAGGAATGCAGAGATAAGATAATCATGACTTATCACAGTGATGTCCAACTTAATTCGATCTGCTGGCCATTTTAATTTCCGACATTAATGTCGCGGGTCACTTAGACCTAATCTTCTTGTAAGCGTCAGAAAGAGGCTTCATTTCTCTACTTATAATGTGAGCAACATTGTAGCTAGCTTTATCACCGACTCATTTTCTTGTCTTTTAGAAGAATATTCTTATCAATCCTCCAATCTCTAGGCGTAGTTTAACAATCTTTTATTTGCGGCTCAAATAAAAAATGCCGTTATATTTGTTTTATAATGCCGTTATATTTGTTTTATAATGCCGTTTTTATATTGTTTGTTTTTTAAAACAGCCACACTTTCTTTATAAATCAAATACACTGCTTTATTATCTGTGCCTAAGGCAGTCTTTTTTGTTGAGCTGAAAGTGGTCAGCGTAACAGAGATGCCCCACGGGAACTATTTAAAGGCAAGCTTTAATTACTTAAAATGACATAGAAGAGAGCACCTGGTTGCAGGAGGCTTCGGGGCGAGACAGATGGAGATCACTTACAATGGCCGCGGGATACACATTTGAGACCAAACGAAAATCCGCTGCAGAGGACAGACATAGACGGTGAAAAGAAAATCTAAATCAACAACCAGTAGACAGTTTTTGTGTCTGCGCTAGATGTGGCCAATTATGTAGGTCACAGCTGGGACTACGTGTCCACGGGAAATACAGCACTCCTCATTAATCTAGATTTTTCCAAGGCTTTTGACAAAGTTCACCACCATAGTTTGCTTAAAAAATTAAAATATTTCGGCATTAATGGTCCACTGCATCAGTGGATTAAAGATTTTCTGATAGGGAGAGAACAAACTGTAGTAATAAATGGCTCTAAATCAACACCAATAACAGTAAACTCAGGTGTACCTCAAGGAACAGTCTTGGGTCCACTACTATTTTTAATTTACATAAATGATTTACCAAATTGCATTAGTTCAGGAACAAAAGTCAGATTATTTGCAGACGATTGCATAATATATAGAACAATAAAAACAAAACAAGACACAGATATTTTACAAAGAGAATTAGATGAATTACAGAAATGGGAATCAAATTGGAGCATGTCTTTCCACCCAGAAAAATGTCAGTTGTTAAGAGTAACAAAAAAAATAAAACAAATAAATTCCACTTATCTTATTCATGGCAAACCAGTAACACAGACTAAAAACGCAAAATACCTAGGTGTTATAATAAATGAAAAACTGTCATGGAATCCACATATTGATGAAACTATAAAAAAAAATCAAACAAAGCATTAGGGTTTATTAAAAGAAATTTCTATAAATCAAATAAGAACATAAAACTAAAATGTTATTTAACCTTGGTTAGGCCAATAATAGAATATGCATCCACCGTGTGGGACCCCTCAACTCAAGAAAACATTAAGAAACTGGAACAAACACAAAATAGAGCAGTGAGATTCATAACAAACGAATATTCACATTTGACTAGGGTAACACCATTAGTAAAATCACTAAATTTAGAAAGCCTTCAGGACAGAAGACTCAAAAGTAAAGTAGCAATTATACATAAAACACTGAACCATAATCTTCAAATACAAAAACAAAATTTAATAAAATACTCTGAAAGACACAAAAATAAAGGCACATTCCTCGTCCCATATGCTAGGACAAATTTGTACAAATACTCCTTCTTCCCTAGTGCTATTAGAGCATGGAATGGATTGCCTGAGCTAGCCAGAAAAACCAGTGACTTGGCAGAATTTAAGTCATTGGTTAATATGCATGACTAAATGCATGACGCGTAGGACGTAATCATCGTCTTTTTTGAAGTAACGTCTGTATTATATAAGATAAGAAGATAAGATCTTCAGACTCAAAGACAAGTTTTCTATTTAATGTTTAGTAAATGTAATAAAAGAAGACGAGAAATAAACCCAACATTTTGCAAATGCATTTTTCATTTTATTTACTAGATTTTTAAAACTCCAAATTGTTATCAATACTTTTAAAAATCTACTTTTATTTTTCATTTGCAATGTAAATATATTGTCGTATTTTTAAAAACTATTTTTAGTCTTTTATTCAACATAGACCTTTTATGCTTTAACCCCTAAAAGTGTGTCATATCGGAGACACAAATATTCGTACGATGGCTTGACGGTGACAAGGGATTCTCCCTTAAGTCACGGGCTCCTCTATGTCGTAAGGCCCCTCTATGTGGTAAGGCTCCTCTATGTCGTAAGGCTCCTCTATGTCGTAAGGCTCCTCTATGTCGCTGGGCTTGGTGTGGCTGCCACAGTCGCTACTCCTTAAAGCCGGCTCTGTTTTGCTTTGGGATCATGTTCAAACGGTGCATTTATTTCTTTTGGTGCCGATAAAAATTTATCCCACACAGGCATGGATTAAAATATTATTTAGTTTGTCTTTCCTGTCTTTTCTGTTGAAAATCTTACATGTTTGTTATTAGCATTCACCCCATTCTCCTTTCCCTACTCACCTTGTATTATCTTAGAAATTGAATAGATTCTAGTTCTTCTTATTTGCATAGTTTTCTATTTTAAATGGCTTACCATAGCTTGGCTAAATCTGCACCCGTCACCAAATTACCGTTCATTTCTACCTAATGTGCCTCCCGTCCTATATACAGCTGTTTACAATTATTCGGTAGTCGCGATAAGTTTACATTGTTTGAATAATTAGTTCCCCCTCCTCCTCTACTTTTAACGAAACACCCCCTCCCTCCCCTCCCAATTTCCTCTCTAGAAGTTTTTTTTCTTTAGCGTTTGCGCACAAAGGTGTCAAAATTTGGTGGGTGATAAAGGAAAATATTAGTGCCGGACTTTAATAAGTGGAGGCCCCGAGCTGGAGTTTTGTGATGCTCCTTATCTCAAGCTTGAATGTAAAGGCACTTTATAATTTGCCGAGACTCTCTATAAATACGTATCTAATCTTATCTAATCTCATATTATGAAGTAAAATACAGACGTTACTTCAAAACCAAGATGATTACGTCCTATGGGTCAAGCATCTAGTCATGCATGTTATCCAATGATTATTTTCTGTCAACCCATTCCATGCTCTAATAGTGCTAGGGAACAAGGGTTAGGGTTTGTACAAATTAGTCTTAGCATATGGAATGAAGAATGTGCCTTTATCTGCCCGGGATGGCTGCCCGGTCGTGCGATTTGAGCGCTGGACTGTCGTTCAGATTTATCCATGGTACAGGGTTCAAACCCTGTCCGCTCTTACCGCTCGTCGTCCTGCGGGAAGTTTGGACTAGGAAGTAAACTATCGTCAACTCTGAAGGAACATCCGAAACATGTCAAACATTTACAACAAATACTGTGTCTTTCTGAGAATTTTATTAGATTTTTTTTTTGAAGATTATGTTTAAATGTTCTATGCTTAATTGCTTCTTTACTATTAAGTCTTCTATCCTGAAGGCTTTCTAATTTTAGTGATTTTACTAAAGGTGTTACTCTAGTCAAATGTGAATATTCGTTAATGAATCTCAATGCTCTATTTTGTGTCTGTTCCGGTTTCTTAATATTTTCTTGAGTTGAGGGGTCCTACACAGAGGATGCATATTTTGTTTTTAGCCTAACCAAGGTTAAATAACATTTTAATGTTATGTTCTAATTTGGAAAATAAGATGTGTCTGACTTAAGAACCTATTAACTCGGGCTCCAAATAACGAGACATTTTATATAAATGAACTATACATAAATAATGAATCTTAACAGTTGGCTGTAGGAAATGTCTGTAATCGCTGTACTGAGCTTGTACTGGAATATCTGTCTCGTTTTAACTATGCTGCCCTCAACTGACCCGAATTTTACTCTGACACAGTCTTTCTATCCAGTTTATCAAGCCGACTCCAGCACTCAGTTCGCTTAAAGTAAACAGGCCTGTGTAACCTGTGTCCCACATGGATGTCCCGACTCGCGTCACCAGTTTAATTACAACAATGTTTAAAAAGAAATTCAAAGCATGTCATAATTCTGAACAAAAAGATCTCATGTCTCTTATTTTTCTTTTTATATTTTATTGGCATATTATAAAAAGACATTTACACCTTTTACAACTGTTTTTCTCTTAATAACTAATGCATGTGTATGTTAGATTACAAAAAAACAACAACAATGGAACATTCTTAGCCCCGGTATCCCCCCTCCCCCTGAGTGAATGTATAGCTCTATTACACTTTAGACTATTCCAATGACAGAACTTTAGATCTAGACTAAGTGAATGTATAGCTCTACTACACTTTAGAATATTCCAATGATAGGACTTTAGATCTGGACTAAGTGATGTATAGCTCTACTACACTTTTGAATATTCCAATGATAGGACTTTAGATCTAGACTAAGTGAATGTATAGCTATACTACACTTTAGAATATTCCAATGATAGAACTTTAGATCTAGACTAAGTGAATGTATAGCTCTACTACACTTTAGAATATTCCAATGATAGAACTTTAGATCTAGACTAAGTGAATGTATAGCTCTACTACACTTTAGAATATTCCAATGATAGGACTTTAGATCTAGACTAAGTGAATGTATAGCTCTACTACACTTTAGAATATTCCAATGATAGAACTTTAGATCTAGACTAAGTGAATGTATAGCTCTACTACACTTTAGAATATCCCAATGATTGAACTTTAGATCTAGACTAAGAAGACGATGCGCCAAATATCCCTGAACATAAAATGAATCAACTCTTGAATGCCTTACAATTGGACATTCCCGAAAGCGATAGTCCTTTCAAGAACAGGATAGTCCTTTCAAAGCCGATGTTGGATCTAGAGCTAGATTTAGTTCTCTATCAATTTGAAATGTATTTAATTTTTTAATTGAAAAACGATTACGGTTAAACTAGAGTTTTTCCCCGGGTGGCTAACGAGCTATTATTTCTTTTTTTCAGCGGTATACATCAACAGTTAAATTTCTAGAAAATTAGTTAGAGCCGTTTTTGCATTCAGTGTCCAGGTTCCACCCTCCCTCCACGAATTTCTCACTTGAATAGAGGTATTGTAAGAAAATAATTGTAATTGTGTAGGCACTGGGCGGCTTCACAGTTATGAACTGTTGTTAATCTGACCTTGGGTAGTATCTGGCACATTGTTTATCTATGTCTAGAATACTATCTGCATAGTTGAAATGTTGAGAGGAAGAGCACTTAACTGTAAAGATCGAATCCTTGAGAATGACATTTTCATTCTAAAACTTAAACTACAGTCAGGGCCGGATTTAAGTATGCTAAAACCCTTGGGCTGTTGCCCCACTTTCCCTGCCGTAATCTGAATTATCTGAATTAAACGTTAGCAAAAAAATATACAAGCTTGGATTCTAAACTCTCTTATCGGACGCCCACAATATGTAAAAGAGAACGGGCATGTGTCAGGCACGAGAGAACTTAGCACTGGGGCATCACAGGAGTGTGTCCCGTCACCAGTATTGTATACAATATACACAAATGACATTCAGAGCTTATCAGTTGACACTCCTATCATAAAATTTGCTAACGACACAGCAAACATTGGCCTTATTGTATGTACTTTTAGCATTTTTTCCAATGGTGTATAGATAACTTTCTAATTTTAAATATTTAGAAAAGTAAAGAAATGATGATAGATTTTAGGAAACATAAAAGCCATCTTGCAGAAATTGATATTAACAACTAAACCATTTTATTAACTTTGTCATCACCTGCTGGTATGGTAATACTTTTCTGGCACAAAGACTTAGACTAAAAAGACTAATTTTAAAAAGCATCGTATATCACTCGGACACAGCTACCATCTCTTGAAGAGCTTTTTCATGAATGATGCCTTTCCAAAACAACCACGATTCTTAAAGACAACCTGCACCCATTAAACCACTATTACATATGATCTGAATGAAGTGGTCGTCTCCTTTCCATTTGGACAAAAACAGAAAGATTTTTTAAAAAAACTTCTTTATCCTACTATTGGTCAGGAATAGGTTTAGGGTTAAATAAAATAAAATATCAAAAAATAAATTTAAAATATTTTTTTTTGGCTTAAACGGGTATCAAATTCAGCCTTTGAGATCAATGTCCCAACGACTTTAGTTACTGAACCATAGCTACAATTGTGTAAATGTGTCTATCGGTACTTTCCTTATATAAAATAAGATCTAGATCTACCTTAACTTCTAATTTAGATTTTGAGATCCGTGTCCTGGTCTCACATCCACCAAGGTGACATGAAGTTGTGACATGAATATAGGTATTGTAAAAAAAAGAGAGAAAAACTTGTTAAAGTTCATCCTAGCTACAAAACTGTTAAAAATCTAGATTTATATTTATACCTTTGATTTCTTAAAGCTATCCTCGATGTCCGACTTTGATTATCACGATATTTAACTACACAATATAATCGATGCCTCTCTAATAACAATTCGTGATGCCTCAATAAGAATAGTATCCTTAGATGCCTCACTATGATGTATCCTAGATGCCTCATTATGATGTATCCTAGATGCCACAATATGATGTATCCTAAATGACTCTCTTTGATGTATCCTAGATGCCACAATATGATGTATCCTAAATGCCTCACTACGATGTATCCTAGATGCCTCACTTTGATGTATCCTAGATGTCTCACTACGATGTATCCTAGATGCCTCACTAAGATGTATCCTAGATGCCTCACTATGATGAATCCTAAATGACTCACTTTGATGTATCCTAGATGCCACAATATGATGTATCCTAAATGACTCACTACGATGTATCCTAGATGCCTCAATATGTTGTATCCTAGATGCCTCACTACGATGTATCCTAGATGCCTCACTACGATGTATCCTAGATACCTCACTACGATGTATCCTAGATACCTCACTACGATGTATCCTAGATACCTCACTACGATGTATCCTAGATGCCACAATATGATGTATCCTAGATGCCTCACTATGATGTATCCTAAATGATCCACTACGATGTATCTTAGATGCCTCACTATGATGTATCCTTCATGCCGTACTAAGAAATATTTTCAGTGCTCACTCAGTAATAATCTCGTTACTACTCTTGAAGACAAAATGGTTCGACTGTAAAACATAAGTCATCTTCCACTTTCTCATCTTACATTTAATATGGAAAACGATTAAAGCCTACTAAGTTTCTATGGCCAACAGCGAGGTCTAGTGGTAATAATTTTCAGTATATAAATTCAGGCTACATAGTCATGTGGTGTAAAGTAATGTTCCCTTTTCAGACCTTGTGGTCTATAGGCAGATGATGTAAAGGTCATCTGTTTCATCTGTGGCCAGCACAACCAACCGCCTTTACTTTTCCCCAAGTAATTTCAGGTATGCATTATAGCGCAGACTCAGTCGCCCGAGGATCCCGAAAATAAAAATCCCAGTCTTTACCAGAATTCAAACCCGGGACCCCGCGCCTCCAATCATGCCGCCATCTCGAATAAATTTTACTTGTTTTGCAGTAGGAAACATAAAAAATGAAACATTTTATTATAAGTAGTATCTATGTCTTTAAAACGACAAAATTATTGCATTTATCAAATTAAAAGCTAAATAAGTGATTGTAAAAAAAAAAGTTCCAATTCCATAAAGATACGACAATCTCATGACTTAAAGCTGAAAATCGGGACTTGTGAAATAAGACCTTCAGGAGTGTCACCAGAGAATACCAACCATATCCTCCAGGATACTCAACAAACCAGAACAAGACACTAGCCCAAAATTCAGACTTATGTAGAAAAACTATAGAGAGAGCTGCTTGATCTGGCAAACCACTTCGCAGATCATCTGATACAGTGAACTAGTCTCAATGAGAGCAATAAAGCATAAGAAGAGAATATAGTAATATGGACACATCCGCCTACAGAAGTTCTAAATCAATTAGCCATTGACATGCTGTTTCAAAATTATAGCCACGCCCGCATTTAACTGAAGCTTGTATATTACTTGGCTGTCCATGTCACTTATGTATCTTAACTAATAAAACTTCAAATAACTTGAATAACTTCCTTTTGTGTATGAGGCTAGATGGAACTTTATTTATAATATAGACATAAACAATTTGTGAAAATTGAAATAAATGTAGTAAACTTTAGTAATAATATTTTTTTTGTTTTTTACAAGTCACATTCACTTACATATAACCTCTAAGTCTATTTACATGTAGTAATTAAATACGTCCTATTCCTTTGCATTATCAAACATCAATTATTATAAGGGCAGATAACAATGGATGTATATGGTATGACATAAGCAGGGCCGATTTCGACACACAGTCCGCCCTTGGTCCTAGTCCAAACCTCCTGCAGATTGGCAGTGGACGGAACACAACATGAAGTACATACAAAATTCAGAAGTACCGATTCATACATAATCTGAAATACTGAGCACACTTGGCCAGGTGTTAATGCATGACTGTTCTTACCTAATGCTGCTGCTTGAAGATAAACCTAGTTATACATTTTCTGCCCCTAGAAGCCCCGTACACATTTAAGTCTTTAATGAACTTTATTATTTAAAAAAAATAGAATCGTATATATATATCGCGATAGGGTTAACTGTGTAGGATCAGCTGACACTTATGACACAGGCCAGTAATACAGTTTAGTGCGCTATTTCGATGGACAAGGGACAGTACTGGTATGAACTTTGCACGGTTCAGTGGAGTCCTCGAGTAAAACGAAGGAGTCCAGGAAGAGCTATAGAGACAGTAGAGTTTAGTACAGTGATGTACAGAGTAGCCTTGTAGTAGTTTATTGTGTCGCCAATTGTGTCATGTTGGCTGCTCTAGTTACTCATTATTAAATACCAGATTATTTGGAACTCTTGTTGTCAAGGTCTTGGTGTGTCGTGTGGAGCAGTGTTTACAGAAGTGCTGATTAGGAAAGGGAGACACGTAACAAATATATAACGACTATGCTTAGATTTTGAATCAATTTTATTTGAGAAAAAGCCAACCCATGTTATAAACAATTAAATAATAACAAAGGTTACAAAAAAAAATTAATTAAAGCAATAAAATCATTTGCATGACGTCATTAGGACAACGTTAGTGGAGAGAGGGGACAGGCAGAATGCTAGGTCAAGCAGAAGTGACCATTTGCTATCAATCTAAAAATATATATAAAAGGCTTACAATCTTTATACAGAAGTTTTGCTTTTTTTTAAAGGAAATTTGCTATCTGTGGAAGGGCGGAGAGAGCACTCTTCAAATGCGCTTTCCCTTGAATTTAATCTCTATGGATTTCCCCCCATAATCACATTTTCCAATTGTGTTGTTTGTAAAAAAAAAGAATGAGGAGACTGAAAAACAACAAACATAAAACATTCAAATAAAATTAATTAAAAGTAGCTATTTTAAAACAAAAAAAAATGTTATTAAATTTTTTAAATCTAATAACTTGATAAAATTAATAACTCTTCTGTCTTCTTCATTAAGCTAAATAGCAAAATCATATATAAATTACTAATACAAGATTGTTCTTACAAAAGCAGGCATACCCCCAAGATACTGGAAGAGTTAATAAGGGGTACGCGTTGCACATGGTTAACTATGCTGTTTTTTGTTGTTTGTTTTAAATACCCTTTCAGTGTTTAAATTATAATAAAATATAATAAGTTTTAAATCTTTTTTATTATTTATTTCAGTTTTTAGAAATTCAAATACGGCGCTTTTTTACATTTTAAGTTCTACAAAGATCAGGAAATGTAAAATGTTTTACATGTTTCGGATGTTCCTTTAGAGTTGAAGATAATTACTTCCTAGTCCAAACCTCCCGCAGGACGACGGGGGATGGGAGCGGGCAGGGTTTGAACCCGGGACCATCGATAAATCTAAACGACAGTCCAGCGTGCAAACCGCACGACCAGGCAGCCATCCTAATAGATAGGGATGCTACAACTATGTTTTAATTTTTTTAGAATGTATTTGATATGTCTCTAAACTCTGAAGTATGCAAAATTAAACTCACTAGTTGAATTTTTAACATTTTAAAATAATATTTAATTGTGATAGAGTGGTCATTATTTTGTGTACGTATGCCTACAAACAATTAAATAAAATACATTTGGTGAAGGGGGGGGGGGGGCGAGAGGTACTCAGCGTTACGAAAACTCTAGAAGGGGTACGCATTAGTCAAAAGTTTGGGAAACACTGATATAGATGGACAAAAAAGTTTGCTTATCGCATTGGACAATGCTTCAAACTGATAATGGTAATAGTTAATATTATTTAACCCTAATGATAATCAATTTATGCTCATGGACAGAATTCCAGAATCTATCAACATTTTTGAAATAAAAAACCCAACAAGTTGGCTGCTCACAAAAACTGGATTACTACAAATACTATGAAAACTTTCAATGGAACAGCAGGCCGAGTAGTTTGTCTATGTCTAGACTGTACATAATGTATTCGCTAACAATGACACTGACATTAGATACAGACAGAGCGTCTCTTTTATCAACAGGGACAAAACCTATGAATTCTTCTCGAATACGATCGACATGAACAAATCCAACGCTCAAACACATCAATTCAGTGCCAGAAATATCTGCATTTTCATTATCGAAATACTAAGAGAACGCATTTAATTCATGCTGTTGCCAGTACTCCGTCGATACAAATCAATAATTTGACACAGACGATGGCATGTGAAAAATCTTCTTACAGCTCTTCTTTTGCGACCTGATGGTCAGCCATCAATTCCTGATAAGTCTAGGCTAGTCTACTACAACTGCACTTCAGTCACCAGTGTAAGCACTACTTGTTCAGTTGTTGTTGAGATTTTGATTGATCTGATGGTGCAAAAAAAAAAGGGCTAGAATTTGGCTGCTCCGAATCCACTTGCAACCCCCCCCCCCCCACTCAGCGGGCGCCCATGGTTATGAGCTGCATATTTATTAAGCATAAAAGAAGTTATTAAAAGCTCTAAAAAATCGAATGAATAATGTTTAAAACAACTCTTTAATCATTAACATGTAGATAGACTAGACTAATGTTAATCATCAAATGAGTTATTAAAATCAAAAAGAAGCCAACATTAACCTAAAAATTCTAATGAATAATACCTAAAATAACTTTAATCAAAAGTATGTAAGTATTAAGGAAGTAATAATGGTATCAACGCCAAACATCATACGCGTAATTAAAATAAAAGGAACCCAAGATTAACCTAAAGAAATCTAATGCATAATGCAAAGAAAAACTACAGTGGTATTACATTCCTCATTGTGTTATTGATATGATCTTATCTTATATAATACAGACGTTACTTCAAAAAAGAAGATGATCACGTCCTACGCGTCATGCATATCAACCAATGACTTAAATTCTGCCAAGTCACTGGTTTTTCTGGCTAGCTCAGGCAATCCATTCCATGCTCTAATAGCACTAGGGAAGAAGGAGTATTTGTACAAATTTGTCCTAGCATATGGGACGAGGAATGTGCCTTCATTTTTGTGTCTCTCAGAGTATTTTATTAAATTTTGTTTTTGTATTTGAAGATTATGGTTCAGTGTTTTATGTATAATTGCTACTTTACTTTTGAGTCTTCTGTTCTGAAGGCTTTCTAAATTTAGTGATTTTACTAATGGTGTTACCCTAGTCAAATGTGAATATTCGTTTGTTATGAATCTCACTGCTCTATTTTGTGTTTGTTCCAGTTTCTTAATGTTTTCTTGAGTTGAGGGGTCCCACACGGTGGATGCATATTCTATTATTGGCCTAACCAAGGTTAAATAACATTTTAGTTTTATGTTCTTATTTGATTTATAGAAATTTCTTTTAATAAACCCTAATGCTTTGTTTGATTTTTTTTTATAGTTTCATCAATATGTGGATTCCATGACAGTTTTTCATTTATTATAACACCTAGGTATTTTGCGTTTTTAGTCTGTGTTACTGGTTTGCCATGAATAAGATAAGTGGAATTTATTTGTTTTATTTTTTTTGTTACTCTTAACAACTGACATTTTTCAAATGATCCCATGATAATAAAATGAAATTGAAAAAACAAAAATACACGTTAAATAGTTGAAAAGGAAAAAAAATGAACGCATTTGGTTGAAGGCAAGTAGACTGTAGGTCTAGCCTCATTTGATGAACAAATAATGATTTTAATATTTAAAAAAAAAAGAAACTTTTGTCTGAAAACAAATTGAAATACCAAGGGATTGGCTATGCTTCACTTCCGCCGGATGTATCCAAGTGTCATATATTCAAGTCTTGATTTCCTTCATCTCACTATTATTTAGGAAGATGATTACATACAACCACAACTTTCTACGATCGCTTCTGGAAAATTTAAATCTGCAAATTGGTTTTCTACAAAATATATTATTCTCATTGCCTTATACTTCGTCGGCACACAACAGGGATTCTCGACTGGTTGCGTATTTATCAGCAAAGCTGAATAATAGAAATCCTCGTAACGCTTATAAAAACAGTCCCCATGACAATAGTTTAACTCCAGCCTTTCAGGGGAGACAACCTCAAGACCCCTTGATCTTCCAATGGTTTCTATAAGGTCGATGGTATATGGATACATACAACATTCTGGATTTGGACATGGGCTGGAAATCTGACGCTTATGGCGGCTGTGGGACGTCTCTTTATTAACCTCTATTTGTAGCGAAGGCTCCTAAAATACAAATTTAAAAAAAAAAAGTCAATTTCTAACAACAGTTACAAAATGTGAAAATAAAATGCACAATAAATAAATACAGAATTTAGTTTCAGCATCGCATAGGAGCTGATGATGATATACTAATTTAGATCAATAAAGCTAGGTTTGCCTTTTCAACTCTTCAAACTATCTGGCGCTCTAAGGCATTATCTCTACACAACAAGATACGGATCTATAATACAAACGTTAAGTCTGTCCTTCTATACGGTTCAGAAACTTGGTGAGTCACTAAAACAAATCTGGAAAAGCTCCAGACCTTTGTTAACAGATGCCTAAGCCGGATATTAGGAATTAGGTGGCCAGAAAAGATAACTACTATCGATTTGTGGGAGAGAACTAGACAAAGCCCATAGCCCAAGACATCACAAAACGAAAATGGAGCTGGATAGGACACACCCTGCGAAAACCAGTTACCAATGTTGCAAGGCAGGCACTTGACTTGAACCCACAAGGAAAGAGAAAGTGGGCAGACCCAAGCAAACCTGGAAGAGGTCAGTCATCAGTGAAGCTGAGGGTACTGGAATGACATGGGAGCAGATGAAGAAAGCTGCTTAGAACCGAGTTCGGTGGAGAGGTGTGGTTGCGGCCCTATGCTCCCCCTGGGAGTGCACAGGATTAAGTCAATCGCATAGGAAGCAAATTAAGTGTATTGTAATCACCATGTTCTGTAGTGGCTCTATGGCTGCGCTCAAGAGACTGAAAGGAATGGAAGAGCGGAAGTGCAATGTTTTGATGGTTGTTGATATCCATCTTGCTATGTGATTTATTTTATTAACACTTTCTCTCCTAATGACGATACCCGCGTTGATTCCACCAAAATGTGGTAAATAATTACGGAGAGAAAGAGTTAAACTTGTGTTGCAATTGTTGCATTGCCGCTCAATTGTTTCCTGTAAATGTCATAACATTGGTGTCGAAGTGGGATCATAGGCGACTCAACGGACGAGAGGTAGGTTAGTAATGGCTTCCCCAATTATTAAACAATTAGGCCAACTCTTGATTAAAGAGTTAAAACAAGAGCTTCGATACCGAGGTCTGACGATTGGTGGTAGTAAGGATACACTGACAGCTCGTCTCCAGCAGGCTCTGATTGACGAAGAAGATGATCCGGACAGTTATGAATTCGAGCTCTTATGTAGGATGCAGGAAAACATGGGCGCAATGAGGATTGAACTCCAAGAGAAATTATGTACAATGCAGGTCAATATTGAAAAGATTGACACACTTGATATAGGAATTAAACAATGCAGGACTAACTTGACACAGGGATCAGGACTGAATTGGTATCGGTGAACCTGAAAATAACCTCAATGGAGGTCAAGATGAACCAGAGAGTTACATAGTAGAAAAAGACATAGAAGAACTGAAGGTTCAGTTTGAGAAGGGCTCAGCAAGGCGCCGGTGACTAATACTGGATCAATGTTACCCGAAGTGCCTGGAAAGATGAAACCTCCTGTGTTTGACGGGTTCGTCTCCTGGCCTGTCTACAGAAGACAGTTTGAGGCAGCTGCTACGGTCAACAAATGGGGCAGCGAGGAAGAGAAAGCGACCGCTCTAGTATTGTCCCAAAGAGGAAAGGCTTCCGAAGTACTCCAATCCATGCCAAACCAGTAGGATTACGCTACTCTCGTCCAGGCCATGGAGCTTCGATACGGGGACGAGCACTTACAAAAAGTTTATAGAGTTCAGCTGAAGACCAGACAACAGCGTGTCAGTGAAACCCTACAAGAGCTAAAGACGGACATTGAACGACTTGCCCATCTGGCATACCTCACAGCAGCACAGGAGTTCCTCGAAGTAATCGTCACTGATGCCTTCATCGATGCAGTTCGAGACCCGGAGTTAAAGAAAGTTATTAGAGTTAGTGGCAAGCGTAAGGCCAGCGAAGCCTTTGTGTACGCTCTGTCCTATGAAGCCGCCAAGAACGCATCCAACAACATTCATCATGATCGGAGACTGGAAGTCCAGGAAGATCTAACACAAATGCTCAGACGGATTACGGAGGTCCTCGAAGAGTATAAGCCGAGCTAATCACAGGGAATTCATTGTATGACCAGTATCCGTTGTTGGAACTTTGGTGAATCTGTGCATATACAAAGGATGTGTAGAAGAACACATAAACCGCAAGCGGCGATTCAGCACATATCAGAAACGGGTGCGCGACCTGGAGCCTATGGCTACCAGGAAAATTAACATTCGCCGGCTTCAAGGGGCAGGAACCGGCGATCGGGGAAATGAAAGCCCCTGCCAACGTCGTTCCAATCGCCTTGCTGAGACAGAGTAAGAGTCTTAAGGTAGAAGGAACAACTTTAATTTGGAAGTATCGGTTTCTCATTGAGACGGACACTGGTGCTTTACGTTCAGTCATTCGGCCAAATGTCGCGAACAGAAATAAGACTACAAATGTGAGTTTAGTTTTTAATGCCTTAAAACAGCCAGTGGAGAACTGTTGCCTATACAAGGACTGGCGGACTTAAAATTCAAGCACGGATATCAGTCCTTTGTGCATGTTTTTTTTTTTTTTTTTATAGCAAACATAACTGATGACAGCATTTTAGGTCTTGATTTTATGCAGAAATTTGGGTTTTCCATTAACATTGGCGCAGGAACTTTGATGTATGGAAATGTACAGATTCCTTTGCTCGGCGATAACGCTGTAGGGAAGGGTAGAATGAGGAAAATACTATTGACGGAGGATACAAGTCTGCCTGCACAGTCCGAATCAATTATTTGGGGAAAGTTAGAAAGCGGACATTAAAAGTCGGGAACGGCGATAATCGAAGGAATGGAAGACAACTACGACGGGGTGGCTGTAGGGAAAACGCTGGTCATGATCGGAGAGTACCTGCCAGAATCACGAACCTTGGTTTGAGCGAGAAACACCTACGAAGAGAATGTTCCATTGCTCAATGCTATATGATCGATCTAATTAGGAATTGCTACATTGACAACGCTACTGTTGCACCCACTGAATCAGTCAACCCTCAGATTGCCAGGCTTTTGACAGAAACCAAAGTGAACGTATCTGAAGAGCAGTATATCAAAGCAGAAGAGTTGATAATTAAGTTTGCTGACATTTTACCATCTGATGAGTCAGACTCTGAAAGATATGGTGCAACATAGGATCGATACCGGAGTAACCAGACCCGTTCGGCAGCCACCAGCTTTCTTTCAATTCCGCACAGTGCAATTGGAAAGCTCTCGCATTCCCTTAGACGCTCCCACAGAAATTTTGTTTCCCTATTCTGTTAGTCTAATCACTTCGTCTAGGGTTCGTTTCCACCCGAGTGCCACGCTAAGGCAGAATAGGGTACTTGGGCTTTGCAGGACCTGCAGGCTGTTAAGGTCATCACCCTGTACAAGAACAAAGGTGACAAGAAGAGACTGCAGCAATTACAGGGGAATTTCTCTTTCAGTCGTTTCGCGAACCCCTGGGGGTCCGCGTACCACAGATTGAGAAACACTGGTCTAAACACTCTAAATCGTGAACATATGTCTGCGGGTATTCCCGCAGACAGTGGCGTAGCAAGCCATGTGCGAGTGGTGCGGGTCGTCAAATGGTGAGGGGCATCAAACTAACGATACATTTTCTCAATAAAACCAACACAAAGTACATACATGAACAAAGACAAACTACTGAATTTGAAATGTTTACTAGAAATTAATTTACTTAATGAATTAGTTAATCTAGGTACCAGGATATTAGGGAAATGCCTAAGACTCTTAAAAAGCAGAATCTGACCCTTATTGAGCATAGCGAACAAGTTAAAGAAAAATGATAAAGACAAAATCTAGATCATTCTTAGGGGAGGGGGTGAAATTACCATTCAAGTCCGATCCACTCCGAAGAGAACATTTGTTTAGAACCATGCTTAGTTCCAGACCAAACACGGATATGTCTCCACAAATACAAAACGAACCTATTGAGCCAAATATTTTTCGATTTTTTAAACAGTTCACCTGACATCACAAAGCTGGATCAATTTTTTCAAATGTTGAGGCTACGTACTCATTGATAATGACAGGGTACAAATTCTGTAGTCTTTTATTGACTTACTTACTTACTGTAGCAATTAATGTAGGCTGTAGCCTGAATAGTAAGAAAAGTTACAATATATTCGCTCAACCAAGTATTTTAGTAGTAATTTGGAGCAGGGTAGAAATTGGTCCTTTTTAAAAATCTGATCATTCTTAGTTATTAAGAATAAAATAATCGCAACGAAAAAGGAATTTCCTTTTTTTTTTTAATATTCTTTTTTTTTTATTTTACTTACATAGCTTTTATCAAAATTATCAGCTGGGAGAACAACCAGATTTCGTCCCTCCTCATTCTTGGCTTCAATCTGTAGACCGATTTCTACAAGTGGGTGGTATTGCCAATCATTTACAATATCTTTCACGTCTATTTGCTTCCAACCAAATGCATCACTTTTGAGGAATGTAAACGAGTGGACGAGTCTTGGTTGGACAACGCCATTATCTAGAAGTATTCTCCGTACTTTCAATGACAAATAGTGTTTCGTCAAGTTTCCTGCGTTTATGTAGAACATCAGCTTTGCTGATTTAACACGCTGATGTGCCAACATTTCGGGCATAGAGAAAAACACGGAGTCTGATTTATTGATATAGTATACAGATGAATCTGAAAAGTAAATAAGTTAGAAAACAATTTTATGGCCAAAATTGACAACATCATAAATATTTGACAACTATTACTAAAAAGAATTAATTAATCTTAATAATAATAATTTAATTTTAAATAGCGCTATTAACAAA
This sequence comes from Biomphalaria pfeifferi, assembly GCA_030265305.1. Taxonomy (NCBI): domain Eukaryota; kingdom Metazoa; phylum Mollusca; class Gastropoda; family Planorbidae; genus Biomphalaria; species Biomphalaria pfeifferi. The sequence continues at coordinate 534,298 of JASAOG010000290.1, read as the reverse complement.
AATGATGTAGGCTTGAGGCGCTGTGATAAACATAAACATAAACACGAGAGCTGAAATGACAGACACATTTTCTTGTATGTAGTTAAGCAAGTTGTCTGTCTGAGATCAATGGGAAGGGAGTTCTGAAAAAGCCAGCAAACCGAGGCCTTTGAGGGGCAAATGTGGCGTGTTAAAAAAAAAATGGAAGTCCCAAGAGCGAACAAGAGAGAGAAAGAAGGAAAGTGTGAGTGGGCCATGAAATTTAATTGTAGCCTAACAGATACACTCATTCACGGGCTAAAAGTATGTAATGTTCATCATGCTAATGTGGTAGTTTATTAAAATAAGGGGTTGTTAAGGTCATAATAAACAATGTAAAACCTGGCAACAAATCGAGGGGTTTAGTCAGTGTGTGTTGCTAGCAGTGAATAGTTGTAAAAACTGTGTATTTTTATTTACAAAAATGCTTGCATATAAAACAGGCCGTTACAAGATCTATATCACGATTTAGGATTTTATAACCCTTTTCCGGTTTCGAGTACTGCTAAACGAATGACTGAAAGAAAAGCAAGCTCTATTGCTCCACTGTCTCGGAAGACATTTTGACACAGTTCGTGCCGATGTTTTAGGGCTAGCTGATATGGCAGCTTTCTTTTGCTTTCTCTTGATTGAGGCTGCTTCGTTTCTTTGGCTCTCGGCGAGGTTCGTACCAGTATGCACAGTCTGTCTCCATGCTGTCCGATCTTAGGCTACCTCCTTACACATACTTTCATGAATGTCTCTGGTTCTCATGACTTGCTAGCAGATATCTCTATAGGTTAGGCGGCCCTTGGATCTGACTCCCTCTGCAAGTTCAGCATATATGATTCTTCCATCTGACATGCGGGTGAGATGTCCGGGCCAGCGTAGTTTTCTCTGTGTCAGAAGTATATCCTGGTTTTGGTTTTAAAGCTAGCGTTTATATTTATTGTTATTCTATTATTAGTATTATTTCATTATTTAATGTAATAGCAAGCAAAGCACACTAAGATGGAAAAGAAGCGTAGGCCGAATTATGGTAACTCGATGCAGACAAGAATACATCTTTATCTTATATATTTTACAGACTTTACTTCGAAATAGAAGATAATTACGTCCTGTGCATTTCATGTGTCAATCTAATCATACATTTATGAATAGACTAGCCAGATATGACCCACGGCGTGCGGGCCATAGTTTTGGTATTACTGATCTAGTGGATTTGGATTTAGATGTATGTCAATCATGGCCAATGCTTCCTTCACTCATAAAAAAAAAAGGACCAAAACATAAAAAGCTTAGTGTAACTAAAGCATTGGCAACGTAGTTAGACTATAACTTTAAACTGATATGTTTGAAATTAAAATCTCGGGCTTACATTCGTTGCAAGGTTTATAAATTGTAAAAGTATTCTTGTTCATGTTGCTTTCATCGTCGTCGGACAGTACATTGTCACTCGTCATTTCTGCATCGGCCATGAGTCTACTACTGACATACTCTGGAACCTTCGGAAAAGATATATTCGTAGCATTCGTAACATTGTTTAGATCCAATAGCTCGAGAAGCTTTGTTCCAAACGCGTGAATCGCTAAAGCAATGCTGGTATTTCTTCCTCGGCTAGTTGTAAAATTGGAAGTCTCAGCTCTCATACCTGCCAAATTTTCAAAGGGAAACATTAAAGATCAGTGTGTTACTTTAAAAAAGCTGAGAATAGAAGAAGGCATATTTGATGCATATATTAAGCCTACCTAACCATGAAATGTATGTAGCCGGGATTGGACTACATAGACATCTTCAAATTTATAGGAAATGAGAAATGTGCTCATCTTCGACTACGAAGATCTATCTAATCTATCTAATCCATAGTACCGGTATCAAATGACGCATTGCGTTAAACTACTTTAAAGGGAGGTTGATATGTGATCAGGGTTAGATGTGCTTTTTGGACGCCTCCAAGCGAGAGTGTGGCGAAATAAATCGCTACACCTGTCTACAAAAATCAGTGTCAACCAGTGAGTCTCTCAACCCCTCTATGTGGATCTGAGACATGAATACTTTATAGAAAGCAACTAAGACTTCTTGAACGACTTCACAAACAGCGATATTCTTGCAAACGGTATGAACTTCTTATAATCCGGCAGTCAAGCTTTGCGGGGCACTTATTCCGTATGGGGGACGAACATATTTTTGGCACTCTTTATTTTTAGTAAGCTGAAAGGTTGTCGGAGTAACAGAGATGCCTCACAATAACGCTTCTTTAGAATACTAACACGATGTTTTTAAGTCTCTTAGGAAAAATGCTCGGTTTTACTTTGTTACTAGGTGCACGTTTTTCACTATAATGTATAGATTTTGCATCACTTGATGATTCTTACTAAAGCCATAATAATAAGGGTTGTCTTCGAGTCCGAAGATTAGTGAGGAGTGCAGTATTTCCCGTGGCTGCGAAGCCCCAGCTGTGACCTACATTTTTACCACATCCAGGGCAAGCATAACCATTGTCCGCAGGTGGTCAATTTAGATTTTCTTTTCGCCGTCTGCGTTTGTCCTTGGCAGCAAATTTTCTTTTGGTCTCAAATGTGTATCCCGCAGCCTTCGTGAGTGACCTCCAGCTGTCTCGTTCGGAGGCCTCATACAACCAGGCGCTCTCTTCTATGTCAGCCAAGGAAAGTTGACGCCTAAGCTGGTCTTTGAAGCGTTTGCGTGGGGCGCCTCTGTTACGTCGACCACATTTTAGCTCACCAAAAAAAAAAAGACTGCCTTTGGCATACGTTCGTCTGCCATACGGAATTCGTGCCCTACCTATTGCAACTGTCGGACCATAAGAAGTCCCTCTATACTGTCCATACCGGCGTTGGCAAGGACATCACTGTTTGTAGTGCGGTCCTGCCACCGTATGTCCATGATAGAGCGCAAGCATCTTTGGTGAAAGCACTCAAGAATTCTTAGTTGTTTTCTGTAAAGTGTGCATGTCTCAGAGCCATAATTAATATATTAATTGCAATATTAAATGTCAGAAAGTAACCATTTTAGAAGTTACACTGCAAAGACTTTCTTCCAAGCCTATAATAGCCCGATAGTTTGAAGCGAAAGAAGCAATGTAAAACGTTAAGACGTGAACTGTGGTTTTCTATAGGCCTACTGTTGGGGAGACTTTCTATTCTAATCGCCATGTACAATTACATTGAGAACTGACAGAACGAAAACGCAACTCTTCGGATTGATAGTCTTTACCCGATCGTTCATTTTCGTAATTACAACAATATTACCAAAATGACTTCGGGTATATATCCTTCCTGAACAAATTATTCATCCGATCGAGGCTTGGTCATCTGATATTAATCTATAACCCAACTCAGTCGTGACGTCACTAAATGTCGCGTTCAAAGTTCTTCAAAGTCCGTCAACTACGGGGCGTCTCTATACAAACTAATAATACTGTCTCACAATATGCAGGTCTCGACTGAGTTTGCGAGGTTCTGTAAAACATTCTTAATCTTCGGCACTGCTATTATTAAAACTAACAATGTGATTTTCAAAGGATCTCAAAAAAAAAGGTTAAAAAGTTTTAAATGTCTAAGTAGTCATGCATATTTTAATTAATACAAAAGTGAGGCTACCTTTGATGCGTAACCAAATTTGCTAAACTACGATTGAGACGATGATTGAATGCTATACAGAGAGTAGTAGAGTAAAGTCACTACCACTACAAATTCTACATATACCAGGCCACGTAGCATTTCTTTTGCTCTATTTGATGTCGGAATATTTAGGTTGCAGCTTGTGAAGTTTGGTAAGAATCAATGAATTCCAGAAAAAAATCCATTTAAAAAAATGAAAATTGAGACTTTGAGCACCACCTTTCCCTAATTAAATTAACTATTTTTAACCCATTCCCTACTAAATATGTTTACTATAAAGAACGAATGACAAGAATGATTACCTGAAAAAGTCAGTGCTACAACAATACAAAAGAACACTAGATAGCGCAGCATTTTCTTTCCACCCAAGACCAAGTAAACAACTGGAACTTGAAAGTACAACCAACAGTTTCTCGTGTTAGTTAGCATTTTTATAATGCAAAGTCAAGATGCTAATTAATTTAACAATAGGTGTAAAAGATTAGTAAATACAGAAGCGTGTACATCTTCAAAGTTTCGATGTGAGTTGCTTCGAAAATCTAGTTTGTGCAATAGGAGTACTAATTCACACAAAGTAAAACACAAAAGTAACACACTAAAGTAACACACTAAAGTAACACACAAAGTAAGACAAAGTGTAATTTAAAAAAAAAATGCTTACAATCATATGGATTACACAAATGAATACATTTTAGACAGTAAACGTACTAGATTAAGTGTCCTTTTTTTTTAGACAAAGAAACATTTTCTTTTGATAGTAGTTTGTGAAAAGACCGCTTCTCTCTTGTATCAGAAGACTGCCTCAACAATAGCTCAAAGTAAATAAGTAAATAGAACATTTTTCAATCTACAAGCACCATTAATTATGAAGATGATCGCAACAAAAAAAAACATCTTTCTGTCTTGACAATGATTTTAAGTTTCAGTTCAATCTACTGAATATGTTGTCAATATCCCCCCACCACACACACACACACCTTTTTTATGACGTACAGTCCAGAACTGCACTTGCTCCAAATTTAACTTTTTCTCTCCGTAATTATTGTCCAAGTTCCGATGGAATTCTTTATTTCGTCATTAGTCATTTTTCCCCCGTTATGGTAAAACTTGAATAACTTTCTCGTTTGTTATCAGAAAGTGCTTTATTTGGTCTATAATTAAAGGGGAATGAATGCTTTTTTTTATATAACACAAAGTAAAGTTTATAAAATTTAACATAATTTAATAAGGTCAAATCAACGATGGTATCGTCAATTAGGAGAAAAAGAGTTAATGGAAAGACAAAAGTCAGATTGATGCAGTTCTTAATCATGGCCACATTATTGTTTGCATGCGAATCTTGGTTGCTAATTGCAGAATTGAGATGATAGTATAATATGATGCTAGCTATTACCTACAAATATTGCTTCTAACAAATTAAGAGATTCGAAACGGGATCACAATGGCTATGGGGCAACACGGTGACCTGCTGACTCATGTAAAAAAAAAAAAAAAAAGAAACTCAATCTGAAACTTTATGGCCGTATCACAAGGTCCCTCAAAGAATTTCCTTCACAGAACAGTACCAGGAAAAAAAAAAGATTTTCTTTGGCGAAAGGCTGAGAAGAATGGAGAAATGCGATTGACGGACCATGTCTGGTGCCCCATTGGTTCAACCAACAGACTAAAGGACGAGTAACCCTAGTTTGTTGTTGTTTTGTTTTTTTCAATAATATTTTTTATTTAGACCATATAATAATAATAATAATAATAATAATAAGGCATTATTTCCCCTGGCTGCGCAGGCCCAGCTGTAACTTACATATTTTGCCATAACCAGGGCAAGCATAACCATTGTCCGCCGGTGTTCGATTAAGATTTTCTTTTCGCCGTCAGCGCCTGTCCTATTTACACCATAAAACATTTTTAAAAAGGTATAGATAGGAATTCGCCTTTTGAAGGCCATGGGAATTGACCTCTTTGGGGGCGCCTGCATTTTGCGTAATATTTAATAATTAACGTAAAAAACGCTCATTTGGGGGGCTCCCCTCAAGTGGGTGCCTATTGGGATTTTCAAATTATCCTTTTCCTACGCGACGCCTCTGAATAGTAATTAGCAAGTCATTGTGGGATCTGGTTGCTGTATTAATCTTGTTTCTAATCTCTTCATTTGTGAAACGATTGTTTGTAAGTGATTCCTAGTATCTTTCTGCATCGTCTCACTTCCATTGCTAGGATCTTTCTGCAGCATCTCACTTCCATTGCAAGAATCTTTCTGCAGCATCTCACTTCCATTGCTAGGATATTTCTGCAGCATCTCACTTCCATTGCTAGAATCTTTCTGCAGCATCTCACTTCCATTGCTAGGATCTTTCTGCAGCATCTATCTCACTTCCATTGCTAGGATCTATCTAATCTATCTATATCTATCTGTCTATCTATCTATATCTATATCTATCTATCTATCTGTGTTTAATAGTACTGAATACGAAACAGATCTATCTAGGATCTATCTAATCTATCTATATCTGTCTATCTATCTATATCTATATCTATCTATCTATCTATCTAATCTATCTATCTATCTATCTATCTATCTATCTATCTATCTATCTATCTATCTATCTATCTATCTATCTGTGTTTAATAGTACTGAATACGAAACAGAAGCTTAACTAATTAACTGGTATTGTCTTTTTTTTTAACATTAATTCCTAACAGCTTTTGACTATTCAAATTGAATAGTACCAATTATAAGAATGTATATTTTATAATTAGTAAATTTCAAGTTTACTTCGACCCACACTAAATTCTTTGCTCACGCAGATCGTTTCCATTGGTCCAACGCAGAGAGACATCCATGCTCTCTTTTCATTGGTCATAGCTCGTACAAATATCCACGTTTCTGTATTTCAAAGGTCAGAAATACACCCACTTAATTTAAGTTTATAATTAATTAAAAAGAGAGACACAGCTGCTTGGTTGGTCGAGTGGGATGCCCTTGTCCGTCACACGAGGTCCAGAGCACCAACCTTGCTAGTCTTACGGAAGGGAAAGGCATGAAGGCATATTGAAATAGAAGAAACAGTGGTGAAGAAAATATGGCGAAATAATCGGAAATATTGATAAAACCATGGGAAGGCAATAACCACCGACCCCAGAACCCAGGACCCGTCGCCTAGCAACGACTAGGATTCAGTCTAACATTTACCTAATTCTAGACTCGTAGACCATCAGTGACTCCAATCAAAAATCTTTCAAGTCAGTTTAGCTATTTGGCTCTGCATCGTATTTCCCCTCTGTCTCTCTCTCTCTCGTTTTAATTTCTAGAAACGGGCCACATTTGACCAATCCCCCTAACAAATTTTTTAGCCCGTAACACAATGCACTATATCATATATCCATGTTGCTTTTCCAACGTAATTCCCCTTCACACACACACACACGCACAGACACAGAGTGAATCTAAAACACGATGGAGCGTCAGAGCTCAAATGGTTAAGACAGATATACCACAAGTCCTTATTAGTAGCCTAAATTATTACTGATTTTTATCCTTGCACTTTAAAACTGATCAACGGATGCGATGTGTGACTGTCTGAAATTATTTTTGTGTGTATCGCCTTTAATTTTACAGCACCCTATTTTTGTTTTTTGGTAGAATGGGCTTTATAAGCCTGCCTTGGTCGGCTATGAAATAAAAGCTACGACTATCTGTTGTTAAATGTCTGACTTCTGTGCCACTGTGAACACAATTTAGTGCAAGCGCAAGCCAATTACCAATATTTAGTAACGTAATATACTTTATTTCCATTAGAATTGAGCGCCCAAGGATCCTCAAAAATCCCAGTCTTCACCAGGTTCGGAAGACAAGCGCTTTACTGCTCAGCTACCGCGCCTCTAAATATAGGCCTAAGCGAATGCGCGAATCTAATTGTTAAAATAATATTTTTAGTTAAATTTTATGTAGATCTAGATATAGAATCCAAGAAATATGAATTCATGCCATGGTAGCCTAGTCAATGACTAAACACTTCACCTACATACAATGAAATCCGAAATGAAGACTTCACAGCTAGGAGGTTAATATAGCTGTAGACCTAGTTTTAAATTAAATTCATTTGTTTAAATTAGATAAAAATACATCTACTTTCAAGGGGCAACCAAGAGCTATTGGTTTAAGAGTTAATTGAAGGGCACAATAAGCTTATAATTGGCCTAAGGTAGTAGCCTATATTTCATTCCCCCTGATTTAGAATCGTCTCAAATTTTTTGCAGTGTCCAATCATATCGGCAGTATCTTTCACACGCTATGGTATGTTAACTCAGTAGTTATGTATAGATTTAGGCCTAACTATGCCATTTATAGGTCACGTGAAATAAAGAAGTAAATTGAAAATAAAGTGTAAAAATTACATTAAATGTGTAGTTCTAACATGCTTTTAAAACACATTCGAAAGTAAATTTACACATTGTATTTTGCAAGTTAGTTTATTAGTTTAATAATGCGCGCGATATTATGACCTATGACCTTAATATGATGTGTATCACTGCGCTCTACATTTGTAAGGTGCGTGCGATATTATGTACGGAGCTAGTAAAAAGTATATCAACACAGCTAAAGCCGCATTTATAGCGAATTAATTTATCTAAAAATGTTTTTTGAAACACGAATTTGAATGTTAATTTGATTAGATAATGAAATTTGTATATTCATGTGTAGGCCTAAATGTAAAAAAGTTATAAAAAAGAAGAAGACCTTAAAATTAATTTTAGTTCCCATTTTAGACATTGCGATCTATAGGGCAGATGATGTTTCTTTGGCCAACGGTTAACGAGCAGGGCGTCAGGTCCAGCACAACGACCTTCCCTTCCCCCAACTAAAGTCAGGCACCCAATAAAATGTAAAGTTCGAGATTTGAACCCTCGAGCCCAGGTTTGAAAATTAAGCGCTTGACACTCAGCCACCGCACCCCCAATTTTTTTTTTATCTATCTAAATGTTCAAATCGCAATGGCCTAACTAATATTGCTTTAAACTTTAACTCCTCACAACTTTAGATTAAAGCCAACTGTATGTCATCCTTTGGTTTTTAGCTTGCATTAAATTATTAGTCTTTTTTTATATGTAACAGTTGAGCATATCCACGCAGATCGTTTAGTTTGGTACAACTCATGTTCTATTTTTTCATTGGCCAACTGCCTGGATTGACGAATTTGTCGTCACTTGATAATTTTACTCGAATTGTGCTGCCATAACTTTGTCATACCGAAAAAAAAGGCGTCAATCCAGGCATGCATGTATGCATGCATGTATGCATGCATGTATGCATGCATGTATGCATGCATGTATGCATGTATGTATGTATGTATGTATGTATGTATGTATGTATGTATGTATGTTGTATGTATGTATGTATGTATGTATGTATGTATTTCGTATACATGTTTGTATGTATATTAACATGTATGTATATTGGTTTGTATGTTTGACTGTGTGTATTTTATGTATTTTTTGCACGCATGAATGCATCAGTGTGTAAATGGCTGCATTTATAAATGTATTAATGCATCTATAATTATGAATGCATTGATCTATCTATCTCTCTGAATTTTAAAAATTACTTGTATATATATAGTTTATATCCCTTATATATATATATATATATATATATATATATATACAGGGCCGGCCTTAGGCCACTGCAGCCTATGCGGCCGCAGTGGGCCCCGCTCTTTCAAAGGTCCCGCGCTAATTCTTGGTGTACATTATTATACTGAACCATGAAATTGCAAAATATACGAATAAATCCTGGAAATCTGAAAACTCATACAAATCTCATGAAAACTCATACAAAATTGTCATTCAAAATGGAAGACACCAATCATATAAGCGAGAAAAAAAAACACGTCATTGTCAGCTTACATTTGATAAAAATGTCCATAACAATAATTTTAACCAAAACCGCAAGTTCCAAACTTCTCGCGCCTTATCAAAAATGAGGTCAACATTTCACGAAGATTGATTGAACAATTTGGCAAGTCTAGCTATTGAGCGTGATCTAAGTAAGAAACTGAAATGTGATAATATGCTGTATACACGCAAGACTCATAAAGTAAAGTTAATTTGATCGTGATTTTGTACTTAGTTAAGATTGAATAAAATGCATAAACGAAATTATTTTCTAATACAAAATCATTTTTTCATTTATTATCCTTATTCCTACCCAGACTGGGCCCAGCGCAATCCGTTTCGCATAGGGCCCTGCAACTGTTAGGCCAGGTCCTGTATATATCCACCTTCGTGACCGAAGATGAGCACATTTCTCATTTCCTACGAACTCGAAGATTACTGTAAAGTCCAATCCTCGCTTTAAAAGACCGGCCGCATACGTGTCATGTGTGGGTTTGGTCAGTTGCAGATAAGCCTGCTTCTTCTCTCAGCTTTCTGTTGGTTCGGCGCTCTTTCACCCTGGCCACTCTTCTTGCTTCAAATCTTTAGACTCCGAGACTCACAGCTTCACACCATGAGGAGCGATAGAGAGCTAGGGCTTCCCAGCCGTGAATGTCGATGTCGCATTTTTTTAAAAGGCTCTTGAGAGTGTCTTTATAGCGCTTGCATTGACCTCACTGTGAGCGCTTTCCTGCACACAACGCCCCGTACAGAAATCTTTTGGGAAGGCGATTGTCTGTCCCGCCCATCCAAGTTGGGACCTTTTTACTGTCGCACTAGTACTGAACATTCAATTTAGTCATTCTAATATTTAAACTCTGCTAAGTCGTTTTTTTTTCTGGCGAATTCAGGCAAACCATTTCATGCTATAACGGCATTATGGAAGAAGAAGCAATTGTACAAACTTGTCCTAGCATATGGAATAAGAAAGTTCTTTATTTTTTTGTGCCTTTCTGACTATTTTATTTGGTTTTGTTTTTTATTTGTAAATTAGGGTTCAGTGTTTTATGTATTTTGGTTACTTTACTTTTTATTCTTCTGTCCTGAAGGGTCTCTAACTTTATTGATTTTACTAGTGGTGTTACTCTTTTTAAGTGAGAATATTCGTTTGTTATAAGAATCACGGCTCAATCTAGCGGCTGTTCTAGTTTCTTTGTTTTCTTGAGCTGAGGGATCAAGAGACAAAGACTTAACTAATTGACTGGTGTTGTTTCTACTTTTCATCCCTTACAGCTTTAGACTTAAGCTTATTGATTTTAATCAATTATTAGAATGTTCTGATTCTTCGGTTTTTAATTGTTTTAAGTTATCAGTTTACTTTGACCTATAACTGCTGACTACATCCTAACACATTGATTCCATTGGTTCGTCCAACTAAGTGAGACATCCATGTTCTATGTTTCCATAGGTCCATCTCCATGTTCTGTTTCCATTGGACAATGTTATAGAAATCTCCACGTTGTGTATTTTCATAGGTCAAAAAACGCCAACGAAATTGTATGTTCATAATTCGTGTTTTGTTTTGTTTTTTATAATTATTAATGAGAAGCAGCTGCTGGGGCGGTCACCTGGTCGAGTGATATGCCCTCAGATTGTCGTCAGATAAAGTTCCCAATCTCAGATCGTGATAACTGTCATCTTTTTCACAGAAGGGGGTAGGGAAAAAATGAAAGGATAATAAAATTCAAGGGTCATAAATACTTATTCTTTTATCCGTATTGTTATAACCCTATTAAAGGCGCGATAGTGTTAACTGTAGGTTCTGCTGACACACGTGAAATCAGGCAAAACACTCAGGTCAACGGCAGTCGATGGACATGGGACAGTACTGCTATTACACGCAAATATGACCCATGTTATGATCATGTGATTGAAATCCTTCACGGACGAGAGACAGTGTGTAAGAAAGGGACAGTTGAGTCCAGGACAGTAGGCAGTTCAAGACAGGACAGCGAGGAGACGGGACCGTGAGTCGGCCAGGAAGTCGGTACTGGCAGAGTCCTCAAGTGAATGTACGAGTCCAGGAAGAGATAGAGACAGTAGAGTTTAGTACGGTGATGTACATTGTAGGATTTTTTAGTTGTTGATGTGTTGCCAATAGTCTAGTATTGGCTGTTATCTATTCATTAAAGTACCAGATTATTTGGATCTCTTGTGCCTGATAGAGAAGATCGTAACAGTATTATAAGCGCAAAAGCCCTTACGAACTTATCACTAATTCTCCCACCAGCTGAGGAAGATAAAATACGAAAATTTAACCTGTTATCAATTACCTTGAATTTAGGACAACTAAGATATATATATATATATATATATATATATATATATATATATATATATATATATATATATATATGTATATATATATATATATATAATGGGCCCCACCACATTATGAAAACAATTTAATGCTGCCCTGCATAGAAAAAGGTAGACAATATAGCTATAGGCTCATTTCGCAGATGACTGTTCCCTTAATGCTGCAAACGAAGAAGACCTTCAAAAGAGCCTGTACCTCTTCGCTAATGCATGCAAAAATTTTGGCCTCACCATTAATGTATAAAAGACAGAAGTGCTGCACCAACGTCCTCCAAATAAATCAGTCACAGAGCCAGACATTCTCATAGATGGACAGCAATTAGCAAACGTCAAAAAGTTTGTCTATCTGGGAAGCACCATATCAGCAAACGCCAACTGAAATGATGAGGTGGAATTCCGTGTTTCTCGTGCCAGTGCTGATTTTGGCAGACTTCAAGGACAAGTGTGGCAACGAAGAGGACTCAGCATATCCACTAAACTGAAAGTATACAGTGCTGTAGTCCTCCTGTCACTCCTATATGCATCAGAGTCCTGGACACTATATTCCCGTCACACCAAAAAGTTAAACTCCTTCCACCTACGCTGTCTAAGGAGTATCCATAAGGTGCGTTGGTCCGACCACATACCAGCTTTTTAAAGCGAGGATTGGACTTTACAGTCATCTTTGAGTCCATACGAAATGAGAAATGTGCTCATCTTCGACAACGAAGGAGGATCTATATATATGAGCTCTGGGGACGAAATGTTTTGAAATTGGTTACTTTTTATTACGCTTGTAAGAAAAGAGCCCTACCTTTGCGTAACAAATAATCCACACTTTTTCCATAAATCGTGTTATCTCAATAATCCAATCTGTTTGAAGAATTCAATATCTGAATCACCTTAATTTATAAACACACACACACACACACACAAAAGTAAATCATCGATCAAGAAATATGTGCTTGCAATAACTGATTCAATAACACCTATGCTTTCACTCAAATAGGTCTCCTCTCCCCCCTTCCCTTTTTTTTTTCCATTGCTCAAATGAATCACGTGAAAATCACATTTACACAAAAAGAATCCCGGTCAATACAATATTTGGCAGCATTAAAAGATATGGTCGGCATTCTCTGGTGATGCTCCATAAAAACAAATCTCACTAGTCCCTATTTTTAGCTTCCGGAAGTTCGGAACATGTGTTGTCTCGTTCTGTTGTGTCCGGTTGTCACAAACCGCTATGTGCACACACCCGTTTGTATGTGTATAGCAGAACAACGTCAGCCCACTACAGTCAGGGCCGGCACTAACAAATGCGGGGCCCTATGTGAAACGTATTGCGCGGTGCTCAGTCTGGGTAAGGGCAAGAATAATGTGAAAATTAAGATTTTGTATTGGAAACTAAATTCGTCTGCATTTTAATAATTCTTTACCAAGTGCAAAATCACGATAAAATTAACGTTACTTATAGAATCTTGCGTGTAGCAAAGTCATACAGTAGACCTATATCACCGAAATTCTGTTTCCTACATAGATAACACTCAATGTGTGAATCGCATAATTCAGTGATTCCCAAAGTGGTCTATATAGACCCACAGGGGTCTACAACGCATTCCAAGGGGTCTACGAAAGTGAAAAAAGGAATTGGGGGTCTATGAGATGGATCTTATTTAAGAAGATCATAATTTTATTTTAATCTTACAGTAATGAAATTAACAATTATCTCATAAAATAAAAATTATTTATACCTTATCACAGGTAGGCCTTGGCCTTTAAATTTTAATTCTATTATTCTAGAAAAAAAATTTAATACCTTATTTAAATAGCTTAAGTCTACAGGTAACAAATATTTAACATGACCGACTCTAAATATAAATCCAGAAAGTGATGTTAATTTTAATTGTGCATCTTTCTTCGTCGAACTTATATTGCCTACGTGCATTTTATGTAAAAAAAAATAAAAAATTATATAATGACACTTTGAATCCACTTAAGCTGCATGATCATTTGAGATGATTTCACCCCGATAAAGTGAAATCCACACACAAATTTATTTTTGTGAAAACTGATAATTTCTAATAATCATTAATAAATGTTTTGAAGGGACTACTTTAAAGAAAAAGCAATCTCTTTTTATTTTAATATCAGTAGCAACGAATGGAGCATCTTTTTTTTGGTTGGTTTTTTTTTTTTTTTGTTGGGTTTTAAGGTGGATATTGTACCTGGCATGCTAGTAATACACTGAGTAGTTAAACAAAATGGAAGATGGCAGGAATTGTTTCCATTTGTTATCACCGCAGTTAACCGAAGAAACCCATTTGTTATCACCGCAGTTAACCGAAGAAACACGTTTAAAATACGCGATTAAAATGTAACCAAACGTAAATCAGACATTTTGCCTATTTAACAGACTTGTTTCATAAATTCATTGGGGTATATCTATTAATATGTAAGTCTTCACATTACTATGGTTAGAAATCGGTAGAAAAAAATAAGTAGATGAATCAGCAAATAGCAATATTAGCTAAGCAGGGGGTCTACCGAATTTTGAAAGACATAGCAAGGAGTCTAAGATCCCAAAAAAGTTTGGGAACCACTGGCCTAATTGTTCACTCTATCTTCGTGAAATAGTTGACCTCAAGTAATTGTTGGTTAGTTTGAGGCGCAGTTACGGGTATTGTTAAAAAATATTCTGAATGGCGCTTTCAATGAATGACAATCAAAGTGACACTTTTGTCTATTTTTCAGGAGATTTTAATAATTTCAGATTTCCATGAGCTCATGGAAAATCGGGAGGCCGCGGGCACCCTGGTTTAATTTAATAATTAACACCTAGAATTAGCGCGGGGCCTATGAAAGTGCGGGATCCACTACGGCGGCGTAGCTTGCAGTGGCCTAAGGCCGGCCATGAACTACAGTCCTGTTATGGAATGATGACCCCAACTGACTCCTAAGCCCCCGTCCTGGTCATTTAGTCATGCATATTAACCAATGGCCTTAATTCTGTTATGTTATTGGTTTTTCCTGGCTCACGCACCTATTCCATATTCTAATAGCACTAGGGCTGTTTTATTTTTAGTTGCTATTTCTGTTTCTAATATAACGTATGTATTTCTGTTTCTAATATAATTTAAATATTTCTGTTTCTAATATATTTCATTTAATTCAATTAGATTTATTTTATTAGGGAAAAACTACCTTTTATAATTTTTTCCTCTTTATTTTATTGTCACGTGACCAGGTGACCTGGTCTTGAACGAGGCAGAGTGACCTGGGTACTTGTTTGTTTTGTAAAATGTTTTACATGTTTCGGATGTTCCTTCAGAGTTGAAGATAGTTTACTTCCTGGTCCAAACCTCCCGCAGGACGACGGGGGATGGGAGCGGGCAGGGTTTGAACCCTCGACCGTCGATAAATCCGAACGACAGTCCGGCGCGCAAACCGCACAACCAGGCAGCCATCCTTTGGAAACAAAGCTTTGGTGGTTTATTAACGCTAGCTATATTGCTCCTCTTTCTGCTCTGTGGCTGTCCAATAGATCATCAGTTGCAACTGACCAATCACAGATGAATCCATACTAATGCAGGAGCAGCTTATTAAAATATCTACACGTGAGGAACTTTAACCAATTTGTAAACAAGAATTCCTCAAATTATGGTTACAAAAGCATAACTTATTTATATCCTGCATTATGGGTCATTGTAAAAAAATTGTTGACAGCTTTTCCGTCTTGGTATTTGGTAAAAGTGGATTCTTTGTCGTAATGAGCCTCATCATAAATACAAGAAACTGACTTTGTGCTCGTTGAGCCGGGAATAAATACACTCATAAAATCAAGTCAACCTTATCTTATCTTATCTTATATAATACAGACGTTACTTCAAAAAAGAAGATGATTACGTCCTACGCGTCATGCATTTAGTCATGCATATTAACCAATGACTTAAATTCTGCCAAGTCACTGTTTTTTCTGGCTAGCTCAGGCAACCCATTCCATGCACTAATAGCACTAGGGAAGAAGGAGTATTTGTACAAATTTGTCCTAGCATATGGGACGAGGAATGTGCCTTTATTTTTGTGTCTCTCAGAGTATTTTATTAAATTTTGTCTTTATATTTGAAGATTATGGTTCAGTGTTTTATGTATAATTGCTACTTTACTTTTGAGTCTTCTGTCCTGAAGGCTTTCTTAATTTAGTGATTTTACTAATGGTGTTACCCTAGTCAAATGTGAATATTCGTTTGTTATGAATCTCACTGCTCTATTTTGTGTTTGTTCCAGTTTCTTAATGTTTTCTTGAGTTGAGGGTCCCAAACGGTGGATGCATATTCTATTATTGGCCTAACCAAGGTTAAATAACATTTTAGTTTTATGTTCGTATTTGATTTATAGAAATTTCTTTTAATAAACCCTAATGCTTTGTTGGATTTTTTTTATAGTTTCATCAATATGTGGATTCCATGACAGTTTTTCATTTATTATAACATCCAAGTTATTTTGCGTTTTTAGTCTGTGTTACTGGTTTGCCATGGATAATATAAGTGGAATTAATTTGTTTTAGTTTTTTTGTTACTCTTAACAACTGACATTTTTCTGGGTGGAAAGACATGCTCCAATTTGATTCCCATTTCTGTAATTCATCTAAATCTCTTTGTAAACTATCTGTGTCTTGTGTTGTTTTTATTGTTCTATATATTATGCAATCGTCTGCAAATAATCTGACTTTTGTTCCTGAACTAATGTAATTTGGTAAATCATTTATGTAAATTAAAAATAGTAGTGGACCCAAGACTGTTCCTTGAGGTACACCTGAGTTTACTGTTATTGGTGTTGATTTAGAGCCATTTATTATTACAGTTTGTTCTCTCCCTATCAGAAAATCTTTAATCCACTGATGCAGTGGACCGTTAATGCCGAAATATTTTAATTTTTTAAGCAAACTATGGTGGTGAACTTTGTCAAAAGCCTTGGAAAAATCTAGTAAAATAGCATCTATTTGTTCACTATTATCTAAACATTTTGAAAAATCATCAATTAGTCCTATTAGTTGTGTTTCACATGATCTATATTTCCTAAAGCCATGTTGGTATGGGGTGAGGATATTATGTTTGTCTAAGTGGTTTATGATGTTGCTAAATATTATGTGTTCTAGGATTTTACATGTGATGCTGGTAAGTGATACTGGTCAGTAGTTTCCTGGATCAGATTTTTCTCCTTTTTTAAATAGGGGGAGTGACATTAGCTTCTTTCCAGTCCTTTGGTACTCTGCCCTGGTTAAGCGATGCCTGAAAGAGTATTTTGAACACTGGGGCTAGCTCATTGCTTAGTTCTTTGAGTAATCTAGATGGAATACCATCAGGTCCAGACGCTTTATTTGGTTTGGTGTTGGCTAATAGTTTTTTAATTCCATTTTCTTGTACTACTATATCTTCTATGTTGTCTACTTGGTTCAAATTAAGAAATATGTCTTTGTCTCCTGGGGCTGAGAATGCTGATGCAAAGTATTTGTTTAGGATGTTTGCTTTAGTTTCATTATCATTATGTATTATGTTATGTTCATCTTTTAATGGCGCTATGCCTGTTGTTTCCATTTTCTTAGACTTAATGTATGACCATAGGTTTTTGTTGTTATCTTTAGATATTACATTGTTTATGTATTCACTCTGCAGCTGTCTGCTTACTTTTTGGTTTAGGTGTTTAATTTTTATATACCTTTTGTAAACTCTTTCTGCCTTGGTTTCTTTAAATTTTCTATATAGGTTTTCCTTCTGTTTACAAAGCTTCTTTAGTCTATAATTAAACCAGCATTTATTTATTTTGTTTGATGTGTATTTAGTTGGTATATGATTTTCTATAATGCTTTTAAGATTGTTTTTTAATGAAATTCCAGAGGTCATCGACTGGTTGGTTAATGTCTTTTTCTAATAATTTGTTGAAAGTTTAATGCAGCTTGGTGTAGTTGTGTTAGGTTACGTTTATTCCAGAGTAAGATTTTTCTTTTGTGTTTTGTATTGGCTACTGCTTTTATCTGACTGTGTATTTTTATGATCTCATGGTCTGATAGACCAGGGATAATATCATAATAAACTACTAATCCAGGTCTGTTGGTTAAGAAGAGATCTAATGTGTTGTTTAATCTAGTTGGCTTTTTAATGATTTGATCTAAACTTAGGTTGTGTAAAATTTCTATGAAAAGCTCTTTTATGTCCTTAAGGTTTTGGTGTTTATCTATGGTTAGTGTTTTCCAATGTATATCTGGTAGGTTGAAATCACCCATAATCCAAAAAACTGCATTTTTATTAGTCTCTTTAAGTGTGGTAATCTGATTACATAGTTCCTGCATGTATTCTAAACTAGAATTTGGTGGTCTGTAAATGCTGCCTATTATTAGGGATGTTGAGGTGGTATTAATTTTACAAAATGTAGATTCTATATTTTTTGAGTTAGGTAAGGTAATTTCTTCTGCTATAATAGTGTTTTTTATTGCTAAAAGAACTCCTCCATGATTATCAGCCCTATCTTTTCTAAAAATTTCATAATTTGTACATTTCTGCATTATAAATTTCAGGATCTCATCCAAGTCATAATTTTTTTTATTTTTTTTTTGAAACAAAATTTTTTTTTTTTTTTTTTTGATTTTGTTTTTTACACTTTTTTATTTACATATATAATATGCATTTATGCAACTTTTTCACTGTGGCAAGCTTTGGCTATATAAAGGGGGTCCCCGGGACAAAAAGTTTGAGAACCTCATCTGACCCACATGATAGAGTGACTGATATGTTTGGATACAGATTTAGTCTAGATCTAGAATCTAGTCTACATGTAGTACATCTAACAGTACACTACTAGCACTTTCTAACTGTATGTTTGGTTACATAATACTAGGTCTAATAATATAATACTAATAATATTCCACATGCTACGACGAATTTGTACAACTACTCCTTCTCTAGAGGCTGTGCTATTAGAGAATGGAATGGGTTGTCTGAGTCAGCCAGAAAAACCAACGACTTGGCAGAGTTTAAGTCATCACACATGAATAGATTCTAGATCAGTGATGGGCAGAGTCTTGTTAGGGCCAATTGATAGAGTATATGGTACAGCTTTGAAAGACTTGGTCAGCATTCTCTGGTGATCTCCACACAAGCAAGTTTCGTTAGTTTCGACTTTTAGCTTCCGGAACATATGTTGTCTCATTCTGTTGTGACCGGTTCTTAAGCGAAAACATATGTGTTGGTCATGTATACTAAGGTCAAAGAGTTAACTATCTGCGATCAAGTCCGACACAAAGAGCCCAGTGTGTGAAGTCAGTCCTGAACAGTTGAACCTAGTGCAAGTCCAGGACGAGGCGGAGAGCCAGTGATACGGCGGTTTGTTGACGTTGAAATTTGTGTGCAGTCAGTGTTACGTGTTGCCAATTGTACACTATTGGCTGTGATTATTGGACATCAAAGTGTTATGTTACTTTGGAGCCCTGAGTTGTCAAGTTCTTTAAGGTGTTGGTTTCGCGTGGAGCAGTTTGCAGAAGGCCTGAGAAGTGAGAGTCATTACATTATAATAACATATACATTTTTACACGATAGATCATTTTTAACCACGACTCCTGGCTGTTAGGCTGCTTGCTTATAAATATTTGCCTCTTTCTGTAGGCCTACATTGTAATGTGCCGAGCATAATTAGAGTTGATCTCATGTATGAATCTTAAAATGTCAGCGGTCATCATTAGTTTCTATTGTACAATGGATATATTGTTGGCGATAAAAAGAAAAAAAAAGCCTCGGTCTTTTCAAATGCACTCAGTCGCTTTTCCTTTACTACTAGATAGTTTAATTTTAATTTTAGATAAATTTATTCTGACTCATGCATATTTTTTTGGGACCTTCGCTGAAAACAACCTTGATAACAAAAAGGTCCATTTATCTTCAGGAAAGTCCACTTATTTCCAGGAAAGTTCATTTATCTTCATGAAAGTCAAGTTTCCTCATTTCTATTTCAAACTTCTTAGGACCGAAACCAGCAGGGACAATTTACAGCAAACCTCCACATTGCCTTGTGTAAAGACACCTGTCACGTATTACAAATTGAATTCTACTTTTAAATGGCTTGCCTAGGGGAACGTGACAATAGAAAAAGGTAGTTGTGTCACTTATCTTAAGTCTGAATTTAATCAGAGACTTACAATGAATAACAAACAAAAATGACACAAGAAATCGGAAGGTAAAATATCAACTTAATGTTTAATCATAATATAACTCAATACAAAATGGAAGGGTTGACCAAAACCCTTTTACAAAAATGGCATGTAAAAATATTACAATACAATAGTTTGAAAATATAATTACAAATACAAGCAAGGCCTTGAAAAAAAGAAAAATCTTAACTTACACGATCAAGTGGTATACCACGCACGGATCACGCAATGTCTCCGCTATTCTGTCTCACGGCTGTCTCCGTATGTCTGTCCGTCAACGTCACGCGGGCGGTCTTTATATAATCTACCGCGCGTCGATCTCAAGACAAATCTAGGAATTTCTCGAACCAAATACGTCATCAATTTCCCAGATCTAGAACGCTCTTCAAAGAGACAGAAAAAAAAACACCCTCCTTTCAACCAGAGGTACACACACAGGTCAAGGACCGGTCACTGTCTGTGTGGCTTGACGAAAAAAAAAAAACTTATTACACAAAGGGGCAGACAACCTACAGGTCAAGAAAAAAAAACAATAGTATCTAGGCATTGTTACCTAGATACGTAACACACCTCTGACATTGCTAGAGCTTTCACACGATTGGAAGAAGTACCTAGACCTATCTTATATCTTATCTTATATAATACAGTCGTTAATTCAAAAAAGAAGATGACTACGTCCTACGCGTCATGCACCTAGTCATGCATATTAACCAATGACCTGAATTCTGCCAAGTCATTGCTTTTCCTGGCTAGGTCAGGCAACCCATTCCATGCTCTAATAGCACTAGGGAAGAAGGAGCAGGATTCGACGTTAATGGCAGCAAAACCAAGTATGTCACAATGACAAGAGACAATCAGACAGGAACAATATATCAAAATTACTGACAAGTTTGAAAATGTTCAAACCTTCAAATACTAGGAAGTACAATAAATGTAAAAAAAAAATGACCTTCTGAAAGAAAAAGAAACTTACAGAAGGAGGCCACCAGGCGTACTACACTATAGAGCAAAACAAAGAAAATGATATACAAAACCATAATATACCAGAAGCCATGTATGCAAGACTGGACACTTGACAAAAACAACAGAAAATCAACTAAATAATTAGGAACGGAAAATACTTAGAAAACTCTATGGTGCTATACAAGGTTAAAACTGGGCGGAAGGAACACATTAATCAGGAGATATACCAATTGTCATGAAGACCCACCTACAGTAAAGGAAATAAAAAAGAGCAGACTTCGTTGGGGATATCACTTTAAAAGGAAGTCAAGAGAACAGAGGAGCAAAAATTGTATAACAGCAAAAAAAAAAAAAGTCAGTCGACCCAAAAGGCAGACCACGAATACGATGGATTGACGATGCAGAGTTCGGACATGGAGACAGACAAAAGCTCAAGAGAAAATGGAAGGATGTGCTGAAGCTGATAGCCTAAATTACCCTAAATAATACACTTGATTACAATAAAGTAACGCCAATCAAAACTGCCAGATTCATGAGACACCTTGTGTGCACACGTTACGCGCAGCAATACAATATGAACTCTTACTTTTGCTAAGGGGAATAATTCGACATACAGAAAACACACATAAACCCAATGTCAACAGAAGTAGGTCAAAGCCCTCTATGGGTTATATCGCCAATGGTTTGGATGACAAACGGAAGTGCTTTTTAATACGTTAGAATGGGGGGGGGGGGGGGGAGAAGAATTCAGATGATTTATTAAAAAGATTATAAAAACAAACAAACATACATGGTCTCATGCGACCCCTGGCCATCAGACTTCCAAAGTGATTTTGCAACTCAAAGGTTGAGAACCGCTAATCTTGATCGATCTAGTGTTAACCTTAGCCAATGCACTAAACCAGTCAGTGTCAATATTTGTAACGATAGCATTAGCTTGTGGATCTATACATCTCGTAACAACGAAATAAAATTAAAAACAAAACTGACACAGAAGAAACTTTCATACAGATTAATGTCTTTTATTGATCAGAGTAGGAAATTAAGCATTTGTTGTTTATATTAGGACTGATTAAAATTATGGATGTCACAAAAATGTCATAGAGTTAGTAGACATTGTATTCAGCAAAGCTTTTATTTTTTTAGATAACATAGATCCAACAAACACCTTTTTCCATTACACTCATATGTGAATCAAAATTGAAAATACCCAGATGAATATTAGATTTCAAATGTGTAGATTTTTTTATTTTATCACGGTGAATAACTTGAGACTTAAAAGAGATATAACATTTAGAATAAACAAAATGTCTTTTAATTTTAAAGTTTGTCTTAGTACACACAAAGAAAAAGTGCCATTCAACTATCTTGTAGGTAACAGTCATGTATCTTGTATGCAACAGTCAACTATCTTGTAGGGAACAGTCAACTATTAGATGCAAACAGTTGTTTACAAAGATGATTTCACTGGATGAAATTCCGTCCTCCAAGAGCAGCTTTTAGTTGAGGAAAGACAACAATATTAATTGTACGTTGGAGAAGCAGAGTGATTAATGAGAGAGGCAGAGTGATTAATGAGAGGCAGAGTGATTAATGAGAGAGGCAGAGGGATTAATGAGAGAGGCAGAGGGATTAATGAGAGAGGTGGAAAGATTAATGAGAGAGGTGGAAAGATTAATGAGCGAGGCAGAGGGATTAATGAAAGAGGTGGAAAGATTAATGAGCGAGGCAGAGGGATTAATGAGAGAGGTGGAAAGATTGATGAGAGAGGTGGAAAGATTGATGAGAGAGGTGGAAGGGTGAGAAGAGTGCATAGATCAAACAAGGAAATTATGAAGAGAAATGAAATTTTATTGGAAGAAAGCATTTCAATGTTAGGTCAGAAGCATTTCAGACCATGCTTGTATACATAAAAAAAAATAGCCTTATATTTTTCCACATTAGTTGACACATTGTTAATGTCATTTCTATAAAGACTAAAATCATAGATATTGTTTACTAGTTTGGTTGGCAGTGTTTTATTACAGTTGAACATCCATTCAAAACTATGAGTTACAAGAAACTCTGCCGATAAAACAAAATAATCACATTTTTTATTTTAAAAGCTTTGCTGATAAATGTGAATACAATATTAGAAATTAGCTGCATCTTGCGGACAACAATAGCTTAATTAATTAATTTTAAGTAATAAAAGAACCATTTCTCAAGGTTGTGAAATGCAATGTCAATATATTGAACTGTCAGTTCTTGGATTTGTAATTTGAACATAACATGTAATCACACACATATCACACATTCATGTAACCTAATTATTTACAAGTCTTAGCTGTGCCTTCATTTAGCTGCAGTTGATTGGATAAATAAAAAAAAAAAAGCTTAACATTGTTAAAACTTGTACAATTTTATATTTTCATTTGCACTGAAATAAAAACTCTTGATGAGATGACATTTGTTGCAAGTGATTGGATGAAAGACAGGAAACAGTTGTCTCAACTCCTAATACAATAAATAGCATAATAAAGCCATCACAAAAATAAATGTGTGAATGTTGTCAAAAAGAATGGTAACAATTGTCAAGCATATACATGTGTCAATTAGTTTCCATGAACTTTTATAGTTTAGTTGTGTTCATTGGTTTGTTTTTTCTTGCCTTTTTCTTTCTGCCTGTAGCTGTTAGAACTGAGGGAACATCAACTGTAGCATCCAACTGAGCTACATGTACTTCTGTAATAACATGATCAAGTTTAGAACTAACCACAGAACTTGGTTTACTATTCAAGTGATCTACTATTGGTATTGGATTCAAAGAGCCAGACAGGTCAACGATAGGTACAGGACTAACTACAGAGTTAGATATACAACTTTTCTGGTCAGTAGTTTGTAGACTTGTCCACTGGGAACCATCCAGTTTTGTTTCATGTCTCCCTGTAGGGTGCCCCATTAAACTATCTGCCAAAGAATGTACAGGTGTCAAGGTGGAATTCCTAACAACTTGTGAGACCTGACTAACACTAGGATTAGTCTCATCTGGAATACATTTGATCTTTTCTTGTTCACATCGTGTCTCCCCACGTACACATTTATCTTGAGAAGAATCATTCGTACTTGTGGACTTATTCTCAAAGTGTAAAGATTTATTATCATTTTGCGTAACAATACCATCATCTTGTGCACATTTGTTCTGAAGCAGCATGGACTGATCTTGAATAGATTTATTTTGCACTTGCATTGATTCCTCTTTGCTACCATCAAGTGATACAATTTTGCTGTGCACGTCTTGTTTAGCAAAGCAAACTGCATCAATTTTTTTCTCCTGTTCAAGGCACTGCGCTGCGGTACAGGGCTCAGTTATGTTGGTGGAACAAGATGAAGTAGTAGATGCCTTTATTGAGTTGTTAAGTGGAGCTGCTTTAGATGAGGCTGTATTAGGTGAGGGGGTGGGCTTGCTGGTGGACTGGGAAAGAATGAGCTCAGGACCACCTCCATAAATCTGGTGCAGGAATAACCACATAGCCTTTGATATGTTCACATATTCTGATGTGTGACGTAATGTAGGCAAAGAATTCTTGTACACAGTAATACGATGGTTGTCTATGGGACCAGGCGCAACTATTAAAGGAAAAAGAAAACACATGATCATTTAGTTAGTGAGAGAATGAAAATAAAAAAACAAAGCTAAGTTTCAAAACTAATGTTATTGTAGGCATTGCAAACTAAAATTCTTTTTTTTTATAAACTTAAGTGAAAAAAAAGAAATGATATAAAAAGAAAGCATTCAGATGAAATATATTCAAATCCTTGTTTAAGAATTATAAATTTTTTCTTTATTTGACGCAATCAAGTTATAAAAATGTTAATTAACAAACACCTGTAAGATTTCTATTCAAAATTATCATTTAAAAAAAAAAGGTCTCACATTAATTTTATAAATATACCATCACAAAGACAGAAGTTTTTTTTTATGACACTGATATGTTTAAATAACAGCTAACTTTTGCTAATCCTAATTTGAAATGTAGGACTGTTGAATGAATGAATATTCATTGTATTTTATGTACTTTTATATTGTTAACAAGTTAACAGTTTTCTTACTATTAATGTTGAAAAAAATATATAAAATCAATTTCCTTTATAAAAATAAGACTTTATTACAATTTAAATATAGATGTAAACAAAAAATCTTCAATGCTTTATTTTAAAATATCAGTAAAGTAACATATCTACTAGTTACAATTAGCACTGTACCTGTTTGAACCACTAAGACTATATTATTCAAGGAAAAAAAAATTTCAAAATTATCAATAATGAAACTTACTCTGGGTTCTTTTGGATACAAAAGCTTGCCATTCTTTGATCCATGCCATGCTTATAGCATACACTGCTGTTGACTGTTTTTCTTCCTCAAATTCTTTACTTAACTAGATGTAGGACAAAAAAGTAAGAGGATAACTGAATTGAAATAATTTCAAAAATATGCATACAATTCTCTCTCTTTCTCTCAAAGTAGTTTTGTTTATAGGCAAGATATACTTATACTGGAAATTGTTTAGCACATTTTGAAAGAATTCAGCTTTTGCTTCTTCTTTCAGAGCATTTTTTGCTGAGTCTGCAATTAAAGCTTTGGCTTCCTCCACACTGCCCTATAAAACACATGATCTGTAAGAGAAACTTGACTACATACTACTATATCCTCCACATTCACTATTCACAAAAATGTAAAGATTTTTTTCGGACATAATTCTAAGCAGTCATTGAACTTGCTTCTAATATAGCAGCTGGCCTATAGAGTTGGTTGAATTTAGATTTATTGTAAGATAAAGACTGCAACACAAACAAAGAGATTAGAGACAGGGTTACTACAGCAGTTTAACCCCATCATGACTTGCTAATAATTGTAAAACAAAATGCAGATTAAAACTCTATGGCCATATTACAAGGTCTTTGAGGCCCTCCTTCAGGGAACAGTACCTGGAAAAGAGGAAGAGGCAGACATAGAAAGTAATGGGAAGACAACATAGAAGAATGGACAGGCCAGCCATTGAAAGAAATTCTATCCAAGACAAAAGGCACAGAGGAATGGAGAAAGATGGTCAACAGATCTTGTATAGTGTCCCAATGGTTCAACAGACTAAGGGATAGGTGAATCTGGGTTCTGATGCTTGAAGTTGTTTTAGAAAAAAAACAGATGTGTTGAAGCAGAGCACAATGAAAAGTTTTATGTTTTTTTTTCCTGCACATGAAAAGTTTCTTTTGTTAACACACTTAGCCATGAATGTCTCTGATTTCAATCATTGAATCATTCATAAGAAATGGAACCTACCTCAAACACTACTGACTATAGCAGTTGCTTTCTGCTGCAGGAGATACTTTTGCAATTTTAGAGCCAAACAAAACCAATTTCCTTGACTTTACCCAAATAATGTTGGGCAGTCATTAAAGTAGGGAAAATTCAGCGATGTTTAACTCTTTCTCTCCTAATTGACGATACCATCGTTGATTTGACCTCATTAAATTAATGTTTAATTTTATAAACTTTAATTTGTGTTATACACAGAGAGCATGCATTTCCCTTTAATTCAATGTCAAACACAACATTTTATGATAACAAATGAAAACATTATTTAAGTTTAATTATAACAGGGGAGTGAAATAGTAATGAGCAAAATGAAGAATTCTGTCAAAACTTGGAAAAATAATTACGAAAGAAAGAGTTAAAGAATCCATAATCACTATCAAGATTCAAACTCTAAATCAATTGGTTTGAAAGCCTAATGTGTTTCAACCATGTGCCTGTTTGAACTCATCATAGGGTTGCCTACCTTATTAAAAGCTTCACTTTCCATGTTTTGTCTCTGATCAATCAAATCATATTCACTTTGACAGATCTGACAAGCAGATAGATGATTACACACAGGACCTCCACCAAATCTGTAACATAAACACAAGACATAAAGTAACAACAAACAGGCAGTTAAAGTATACAGATTATAAAATAAATCTGATTTCTAATAAAACACATTTTTTAACATTTTTCTGTAAAAAAAACACACAATAGTAAAATTTTCTAATTATTAGCTATAATAAAATTTTGTTGTCTCATATTTTTTATAATCTATTATTAAAAAAAAAATTCTTATTAACCATCATATTATTATTAATAACATGACTAGACTGACACATGAAATACATAGGATGTAATTTATCTTCTTTTTTGAAGCAACATCTGTAATATAAAAGAACATAATTTTACTTTTTTTTCCCTCTACAGTGTCAGAATAAGAGAAGAGATTAAAAAAAAATTCAGTCTTGGAAAGATGAAGGGTTAACAAAAATTGTAATCAAACATTCAGTGATATGAACAAATGAAGTGAAGAAGACAACTGGTTAAAATTCAATCCAAGAGCTAAATCAACAAAGAGATAATGAGCCACTATTAAATGCTTTTTAGAAAATACATTTATTACCAAAGGCTGCTCCTACTTTCAAAAGTGTATGAAATAAAATTCTATGAGCTTGTCACACAAAATATATATCTCTACATGTCCTTTGTTACAAGGTGCCGTACAACAAGGTTACAAAAATAAAGCTAAATCATAATTTTTACCTGGTTTAAAACAATTTAATTGTAAATTAAGAGTGAAGAGAACTATTCAATTACCTGTTATACAAGATCTCCCACATGGACTGAGGAATTTCTTGACAAAGATATTGTTTCATTTGAAATTTACCAGGTGGCATGCCTGATGACATAAGTAGGAAATAGTACAATCATTACCACTCATGATTAAAGATTCCTCTATTTAAAAAAACTATGCACATTATGTGTGAGTAACTTAAGTTGAAATATTACTGTTAAACTGATTCTGAATGAAAGGCAAATTTAGAAAGTGCAATACAACTCTTGGAGATCCCCATTTATGGTGGATAACTCATTAATTGCTTTTTTCAGGTTTGTCCTGTGTTCAGAATATAGGAGATGTTGATCATCTTGCAAAAAGGTTTACAATAATTTTTTCACCCTCTTTAGTAATGTAACATTAAAATTATAAGCTCTTTTGATCATAGCCCAAATTAATTTGTATTATCTAGTTGACAACAGTGATCTTTCTATTGTTGGCCTCCTTCAGTCATAGTAGAGCGACTATGGTTTATCTCAAAAACTTTTTCATGTATTCTATTTTAGAGAGACACTCCCGTCCACAAATATTGCAGGTTATGGTGGCTTTTGCCTTGGTGGTAGAGGAGCTGGCTTTTTTTCACGTGGTAGATTTTTCTTCCAGAGCTGAGGCCCATGTTTTTTTGCTGTCCATAGCTTTCTCTCCAATACTGAGATCCTTGTGTGAACAGGTATTCCCAGCAACTTTACAGTCCTCAGACAATATCACATGTGCTGGCTTGGACAACTCGCGTCTTGCTCAAGAAAAACCTCTGTAACAGGACCTCCAATCAGTGAACATCGATACTGACCATTGGGAAGACATAGCTCTACACCGCACTAGACTTTCTATATGTTGTCATAAACCATTTATATATAGGGGTTGCTCTGGGTGGTTGTGGAGGTCATTGTCTAGGAGCTTGGATTGCTGATGAGCAGCTCCAAGTTTTAGTTCAGTCTTTTGAACACCTTAACATCTATCAGTGGGCCAATAATTTACTTTCCAAGGAAACTCTACATCTTCATAATTAATAAAACATATTATTAAACTATATAACATATCTACACTAGATATCATTATCAGATCAACTCAAGAAAAATAATTTAGTACATTGGCTAACAGGAACTATTTATCTTCAATAGGGAAACCTTTCCTTTTCTAACAACTCTCGATTAACTCTCTCAAAGCCCAGTCTCTCTACTATTGACTCTTTCAAAGCCCAGTCTCGACTATTGACTCTTTCAAAGCCCAGTCTCTGGACTTTTGACTCTCTCAAAGCCCAGTCTCTCAACTTTTGACTCTCTCAAAGCCCAGTCTCGACTATTGACTCTTTCAAAGCCCAGTCTCTTGACTATTGACTCTCTCAAAGCCCAGTCTCTCTACTATTGATTCTTTCAAAGCCCAGTCTCGACTATTGACTCTCTCAAAGCCCAGTCTCAACTACAGGCTCTTTCAAAGCCCAGTCTCTTGACTACTGACTCTTTCAAAGCACAGTCTCTTGACTATTGACTCTCTCAAAGCCCAGTCACCAGCTAACTTCAAATCTTAAACACCTCATATACCCCTACACACAATCACGTGGACCTGTTGATCAGGATCTCATCATCTTGGGCTAGACATGGTCAACCTTTAAAAACCAGAGGTAGAGTAAAACTCTAAATTTGTAATCAGAAATCTTTTTTAATTTTCCTCTTTTTATTTGTGTATGCTTCTATTTAGGTTACTTTATATCAACCCAACACTTTTCCATATTGCTTTCACTACTTTGACTATTATACTGTGTTTTATTGGTCAAAGAATTTATAACTAAATTTAAATAGCAGAATGTAAATAAATGGGGAATAACTCTACATGCTAATAACAAACACATACACATAAACAGATCAAGGTGTTTAAATTTTAGCTTGTCTAATTCCCACTAAGAATTGTAGCTTGTCTAATAAGTTTGATAACATGTACTTACCACCATGTTTACAAAGAAAATCCCTATTACTAATTGGTCCAGGTTCAGCAAAAGTTTGAAAACGACACAGCCACTGTTTACTAATGTAGAATTTTAAAAGGCTGACCTAAAATTCAAAAAAGTAAATAAACATAAGCATTTCAGTAAAGTAAAAAAAAAACTTGAATAACATTCTTGTGTAGTCACAGAGATTTATAGTGTATTTTATTTATAACCACTACATTACTTGGATCTTAGCATCAATCTTTAAATAATGCATTTTTTAAAAGTCATACTTACTTCCCTTGTGTCAAACACTTTCTGCCGCAGACTTTCAATATTTTTGTTCGATTTTCTAAAAAAAAAAAAAAAGTGAAGTTTGAACAAACAAGTGTTTGTTAAATAAATGCCAAGTGTTGTCTAAATACATATCAAACAGATGGAAAAAAAATTTGCTTTAAAGCAATTAAGCCTGCAGCTTGGTGATTTAGTCATCATGTATATAAATTACCATTTTGTTGACAAAGTTCTAAATTTTTAAAATTCATTTTACATAATAAGGCAGTAGTGGGTAATCTACATTTCACTATCGGATGGTCACTGTTGCTAATGACTATTAACCAACAAATCTTGCTCAGTAATTCTTAAAAAATTATTTGATTTTGACCTATTTGGTAGAATGTATTTTAAAAGATTGTTTTAGTTTTGCATTACTCACCTATAAAAAAGAACATAAGCTTCACAGTTCTGTACTTGGTCTACATCAACCTCTGTAACATACTGATCATCAAACTCGTACCATTGGTCATTCAGGTGGTTTAAACAATAAGCTGTATAGTGTCCACCTGAAAATCAAAGATAAATTTTAACAAGATGAATCAAGATTTTGTAGTTGTAATGAAAATTTGTAGCAAGAATTCCAAACATAAAGCTTACATTATCAGATTACAAAAATCTGTATTTTTTTAAAATTGGTAATGAATAACTTTGTGTTGTTACCAATTGACTTACCTCCAGCTGTACCGTGGTGACATATAATAGCTACCAAATCATACATAGTTACTTCGTCTTTACAGCCTAGGGAAACGAAATATCAGTGTCATGTATCAAGTCATATACATCTAAAGAGCAATGCATCCTTTGTATAATATAAAAATGAAAGTAATAAACTTAAAATAGGGCTCATCCTGTTCCGTGACTGAAAGTGGCCACAATGAAAACTAAAAACAAAATGATGTTTACAATAAACATAGGAAACATCTGTTGTTGTTTTTTATTAGTCACATGATATGAGAGGTTGACTGCCACCAAGGAAGCAATCTGTCAAATTTCAGAATACATTTGTAATGAAAAAAAAAACCCAACCCAAATCATGTTGGGCAAGTCACCATGAAAGAATTTGGTTTTAGAGACAGAGCTACAACTTCAGGTATGGAGATCACAAAATTTGGAGAGATCTAAACAAAATGTTTTAAAGCAGGAAAAGACTTTTCATTGGCTGTAGCACCACTGGTTGGATAGGCATAGGCCAGTTTTATATACTATGCAAAATATCTTACAATCAGAGAATTTGTAATAATCCTTTCCTTAATTTGTCATTCTTGTTTTTACTACTTAGGAACCAGTTAGTATGAAGCCTTGGAACCATTGAGTTAACTTTATCAACAAGGTTCATAAGTCTAGTCAATGTCATTTGTTTGAAGAGATGTGAAAAGCAAAAACGAATATATTTAATTCTACCTCTGTGTAGATAAGGCTCCATATCCAAACCTTCCAATGGAAATGATATATAGGTTCCAATCTTGGACGAATAGAATTCATGCCTAAATCTCTTCAAATGAATGGATAAGATCTGAAAGAGTTGGTTTACACTATTAGCAGCAGAAAAGTTGGCAATAACTTTAAATTTAAAGTTGTAAAACATTTCACCATTCTTGTTTTTCTTTTTAACTTTGGTTTTTTATGTACAAGTTAAGATTGTTTAGAGTTTATTCTTATCCTATTAATGTGTAATATTTTGGTTTCATCTTCTCCTTTAAATGTGTGCAATATTTTGGTTGATTTGTCAGTGATGAAGCCTAATAGGACATAATTATCTTCTCTTTTGAAGCTACATTTCTGTATTAAGATAAGTGAACTATGCAATATTAAATAAAAATAGAAATAAAAATATAACACTAACAGATTTCAATGAAATTAATAAGTTGACTAAATGTATAAGTTCCATTTTTTTACTTTAAAGATTTTAATACTGACAGAAAATGTTACTGGTAATTGAGAGATAATATTACTGGTAAAGTGATATAACATAAAAATAGACTGCACCTGTGAACATGTTTGGTCCCAATTAATAAAAATAATAATAATCTGTAGCTGCTTAGTGAATCACAAAGGTTCTCAGAATATTAATAGCAAGAGAGCTTATCCCTGAGGTGTCAGTTGCAAAATGTGAGTCCAGTTGTATAGTTGAAATGTGAACTCTGCTACATATTGTACTTCATAAATATAATTCTTTGTGTGGATTTCTTGTTCTATTCATCAATATAGTGTATTCATGTAAGGATTGCTTTGTGTATACTAACTAATTCTGCGCTTCCTGTTGTATTATTAAAGTCTAATTATTATTCATTGGATTACAGGTAAGTGAATTCTTAAAAGATAATCCCTGGATTATGAATGAGGAATAACTCATAAGTAATCATGACACAAGATTATATAATAATGGCAATGTCTTAGATTCCGAAGATTAAGGATGTTTCACATGACTATGCAAAACAACAAAACAAGATAATAGACAATGTTAGAGTAACATACAGGTGCTGGCATTAAAATTACAATCCACTTACTTCTGGCAGTTTCAATACTTTGGAATATTTCAAACCATTTCGTAACCTGTGACAGAACAGTGGTGGATATTATACAAATGTAAAGTTGGTACATAAATCAGAGTACACTCTAAAAAACTCAAACACATCACAAACTACACCGAGCATTCAAGACTATTTTCCTATCAAAATGGTAGTATTATTACTCAATTAGCATTGGTCATCCCTTATCTAAGATTAATCCATCATTTCTCCACTACTAAAATCTTTTTTTAAGTGAAAACTGAAATTGGTAAAGCTTTTTAAAAATTCTACAAAATGTTTCAAATCACAGTGAGGATACTGCAGTCTTGTGACGAACCGTTTTAGCTCACTCAAGATATCACTCGGTCTAAGCATTTAATTAATTTATTTGCACACTATTAATCATCAATCTTACTAATTTAGCGATCCAGCGCTAAAAACACAGTCACCACCCCTCCAATCCAACCCCACCCCCTTTGGCATCGATGTCACATTTTACTATCCCCACCTTGACACGTGTCATACTAGACTCTTGACAAGAGTACGCTCCCCTTTTCCTATCTTGGCAAACATCCGTTGACCACCCCCCCTTTCCGGGTCACTTCAAAGTGCCCATTCAACTCAACGCCTCGGGCAACGCTGTTCGTCTAGCACTAGCCATTATCAAGGTATAATCTCCCCTTGATCTGGCCGAGCTCTGGTAATCTCGCCTTCATATCCACCTGACCACCTGGGCTGATTTCCTGGACTTTCAACTCGCGCCTTCGCGCAGTGTCTATCTCCCGGAAATGCCCTCACGGTCAAGCAAGGATCTCTCTGTCAAAGACGCCAGATAGTCTAGACCACCTTTGCACTTAACTCCTGCCACTATGGCCCCCCCCCCTTCTCTCCACGTGTATATGGACAAGACTTCATCGTCCGATCTCATTCTCGCTGGAGAGCTGACAGGGAGCACATCTATCTCTTGCTTGAGCTCTGGACTATTTTCATTCCCTTATTTCACTTTGGATTGGTGGTATGTAACTTAGTAAAGTGCTTGAGAACCATTTTACTTAGTAATGTATATATATATATATATTTGTGCATTTATTACTACATTATTTGTGTTCATATTTGTGCATTCTTATCATGGATAATGCAAGTAGATTACTGTATACTTATATTTTATATCATGACTTTCGTGGCTAAATGTTCAAGCCATCTGGACTAGAATTTATTAAGAATTCTTACCAGGTGTATTTAGCTCTTTAACTATTATTAATATAACTCTGATATACTAGCACTTGGCATGAGCCTTCAATATATTATTGTTGATTAATTCCTTGGCAGGGAATTATCAAAGCATTTCTGTAAACATGCCTTATTACTGAGTATGTAGTTACTTATGCTTACTTATGTGAGAGCATGGGCGAGTATCAGACGTTGATCTCCCCTTCCCCTTTCATCTCATTTATCTAAGCGATGTATGTACTTGTATTCGCCCTAACTGGTGAACGTCACTTATATTACTTATCATGTATCACGTATTACTGTTTGTTATTTCCTTTTATGGGAGTCCCCATTATTATTGTTATTTCCCTTGATGGGACACTATATTCATTTGTTAGTCCCTTTAATATTTATGAAACTGGCATAATTATTATAGACATCAGTCCTACTCATCCTTCAAGAGTCCAAGTAACAACGCTAGCCACAGACTCATCACTGGCTTAACTGATTGGTAGACGCAGCTTAGCTCTGCAACCATATAACGTTGGACTGCACCCGGAGCCTGGATCGACTACGCCAGCCCACCAGCAGACAGCATCAGTACAAGCCACACCCGTCTCATCAGTGCAGCACCGGACCAAAAGCTAAGCAACCAGCCTAATGACACTCAGACCACTTGGTTCTCAAATCTAATGATGATAGACCTATACATGTAAATACGCTAGATCCCTTCCTAGCAACTGTACAGCATTTTACCGTTTGATTATCTTATTCTGTATAATAAACTGTACATATTTTTACATCTAAATATAATACTGCTAATTTTTTTTCCTTTTTTAAGTAAATATATCTCTTACTTTTTACATTTCTCACAACTGTACATGTTATCTCCCTTGAGCTCATCAGCAGAGAAAAAAGCCAGGAGGCAATGCTGTAGTGTTATAGTTGGTCCAATGATCCAGCTAGTGGAAAAACACAAAACTTCAATGAACTAGATATTCTGGAGTAAATTGTTCTATTTTGTATGTATAGTTTAGAGAGTTTAAATTGACATTCTTTACAATCATTTTAATTTGCTTTATTTATAATTTGACAAATATCTCTGAGGGATGTTCCACTTCTTGAAGGATCTCACAATTCCATCAGTTCTCTTTCAGTATTGAAGAACACAAAAAAATCTTATGGGGCAAAGTCTTGTAAAGGGCATATTTTAAAAACATTGATAGCTGATTTCAATGAAACTTCACTGCAATATTGCTTGTGTGACAAGAAGCAATATGATAAGACTTTTGATACCCTTGTGGTGACTTATGACTTCAACTAGTTAAGTTAACAACAGGATAGCCAAGGCAATAGGCATCATGTCACGGCTGCAGAAAAGAGTGCGGGACAATACCTTGCTGACTTGTCTACCAGACCTGTGTGATTAGCACTTTGCTGTACGGAAGTGAAACATGGTGAACTACTCATGGCAGGAAGAAAAGCTAAATATCTTTCACCTCCGATACCTAAGGCAGATCTTTAAAATAAGGTGGCAAGATAAAATAACCAATGAGGAAGTACTATGAAGAGCAGGGTGCCAGGGCATCCATTTAGTCATCAGCAGAAAACGCCTTGGCTGACTTAGTTATGTTCATAGAATGCCACAATTTGACTTCCACAAGACATTCTGTATGGTGATTAAACGGAAGGCAGAAGAGCTGCTAGTTGTCCACTTTTACAATATACAGATGTATGCAAATGCGACATGAAGCTGCTTAGAAAAAGTGGCACTGGATAGATCAAAATGGAAAGCGAGCTTTATAGGATGGCCCCAGCTTGCAGATGCCAACTACAACAGTAGTAAAGAGAAGGGTGAAAGTGCAATGGTGCCTGGTGATTACAGATGCCAAACCTGTGACAGCAGCTGTGTATCAAGGATTGGCCTCTTTAGTCACACTAGAAGTTGCAAAGGGAGAAGATACTCTCTCAAGACATAAAATACCACAGAGTTAAGTCTGTGTATCACTTTCTAGGAATTTGTCAACTTTACTGACATTGCGTCTCTGGAGGTCCTAGATCTTCATTCATATTGCTTATCAAAACAGCTGAAATGACCACTACTGAATTTTTTTCAGCTCCTCTCCAGTAAAATGTAGATGGAACAAAAGCAAATGGAAAATTATACATTTAAATTTACTAGCAACAGCACTGATGGTGGGAAAATACATTTTAAATCTGGAAACATGCAGCAGGACAATGCAGCACTCCAGAGATTCGTCAAAAGATGAAGTCTAGGTGGAAGTGGAGCGCATGATTCCTGATTGTAATTAATAAAAGAAAAATATAACCCATGATAATTTGATAAGATTATTTTATATCAATCCTTTATAGAATTTTATGTATGCCAATAACAACACTGGATGCAATATCAATACAAAACTGACTCATCAAGTTTACATTAACATTAGCAACTACTAAATATCATGGACATAAATGAATGTTTACA
Source organism: Biomphalaria pfeifferi (assembly GCA_030265305.1). Classification (NCBI taxonomy): domain Eukaryota; kingdom Metazoa; phylum Mollusca; class Gastropoda; family Planorbidae; genus Biomphalaria; species Biomphalaria pfeifferi. The sequence continues at coordinate 498,127 of JASAOG010000290.1, read as the reverse complement.
TAGACTTTATAAAGAGCCTGTGCTTACCTTTTCATCCATGAATAAATCCAAGACAGCCAACCTTGATGGACCTCTGCACAAGTTCCACCTTTTGGAGGTACTACCCCTGTAGCAGCAGGATAGCCTGCATGTAGCATGCTTAGGTGGTCTTTATTAGGTATAGGTAAACTTAAATCTTGGAATGTTTCTTTTGTTGTAGACACCTAGAAACAAATTAAGTAGACAGTAGACACAAAACATAGACACATCTATTCCTAATTTTTAAAAATAATATTACTTTGTATGAGCTTAGTGTGTTACAATAAGTAACTTTAAAGTGTTACAATAAGTTACTTTAAAGTGTTACAATAAGTTACTTACAGTGTTACAATTCAGGCAACGCACAGAGCTGAGAATTTTCCCATCAAATGTCTGAGAGATAATACTTTGGAATTTCTTATTTCTTGATTTACCTGCTTAATAACAGAAAATCGCATTTAGTTCAAATATTTAAAATGGCTGAGTGTGAACCACAGCAGAAATAAAAAATGAGAGCTAATGAGAATTATCTTCTATATATCAAGTCAATTTCAACTTTGCAATAAATTGTATTTGCAGTCTCATAATTCAGCTTCAATTCAAGAATATTTTTTATTTTAAGGTAAAAAAAAATGAAATTTGATATGAGTATAATGGTGTTACATTTGTAAAAAGTCACAAGAAGAAATATTTCAGCCAAAATAGAAAAGAAACTGCTTCAAGTTTTTGATAGGCATTTAAAAAAAAATACATATTGAAGTTGAAGTTAAAACTAAAATCTATACTTCTCAGTGTAATTGTAATTAAATCTATAAAGAAAGAACAGTTAACCAAGTGATAAACCAAGCTAACTAACATGTTTTGTAAATAACATGTTATGAAGGCTACAGTGATAACTGTTTAAAGGAAAATGGGTTCAAAGACATTCTGTTAATTTGAAATCATGTAGAAAACATTGTGGATCAAAAATAAGTCAACGAACTGTCCGTAAAGTTTTTCTTCCAAAGAGGTGTTTAGTCCAGAATTAAAAATTAATTGACTATCTTAGTGATTTTTTGAGATATTCCATACAAAAGTCTATGGAATGTCTCATTGATGAGCTTGGGATCAAACTTAACTTGTTCTAATATTTTATTAATAAATTATGGTAGGCTACTGAATTCTTTGGTTTTGTCATAGAGCAGTCTCTTTTCATCTCCACCTCTTGTTGTATTAAAAGATAATTAAAGGTCTTTAGCACATGACATGCCCATTTAGTTACTCAAAGATTGAAGTTATGAACTGTTACCAATATTCTGGTTGCATAGTACTGATGGAAATGTCAATCTTCTTTTTATAGGAAGACAGTGAAAAATTAAATATTTGCAAGATAGTGGATGAAAAAAAGCATGATTAGGTATGGCTAGTGAATGAAAAAAGCAGGAATTAGCTATGGCTATCATCTGTTTCTATATCAAGTTTGAATGAATAGGTTAGAAATATGAAACCATGCCACTGAAGAGTATGTGAAATCACAATCTAAATTACCAGCTCCCTGCAATATGAATGCTGTTTGTTCAGTGCATTCTACAAAGATTTGTAAAAGACAATCAATCCTAATATGTTTTAAAATACAATCTATTAAAAGCAAATCTGAACCTGGATTCTGGTGAGATCCGATGGATACAGTAGAACTTGCCAAGTCTCTAGAGTCTCCCCCTTCCATTAGTGCTCTATTTCCAGTAAGACTTCTATTAGATATTTCCAATTCATTTTTTTTCTCTAGAAGATTAGCTGTCTCTTTCTTTTCTTTTGTGTTTGCAACCTTGACAAATGTTCAAAGAGAATATAATCAAATTAGATACAAATACCAAGAAAGGAGCTAAATATTGCTCTGGATGTCTCAGTGTTGCCATCTGTTGCAACTTTATTTAGAATGTCACGTATTACGAATTGAATTCTAATTTTTTAAATTGGCTTGCCTAGGGGAACGTGACAATAGAAAAAGCAATTGTGTCACTTATCTTAAGTCTGAATTTAATCAAAGACTTACAATGAATAACAAAAAAAAAAATGACACAAGAAATCGGAAGGTAAAATATCAACTTAAAGTTTAATAAAATATAACTCGAAACAGAATTGATGGGTTGACCAAAACCCTTTTACAAAAATGGCATGTAAAAATATTACAATACAAGAGTTTGAAAATATAATTACAAATACAAGCAAGGCCTTGAAAAAAAAAAAAAAATCTTAACTTACACGATCAATTGGTATACCACGCACGGGTCATGCAATGTCTCCGCTATTCTGTCTCACGGCTGTCTCCGTATGTCTGTCTGTCAACGTTACGCGAGCGGTCTTTATATAATCTACCGCGCGTCGATATCTAGTAATTTCTAGAACAGAAAGTCATCAACACCCAGATCTAGAACGCTCTTCAAAAAAAAAAAAAAAAAAAAAAAAAAAAAAAAAAAAACACCCTCCTTTCAACCAGAGGTACACACATAGGTCAAGGACCGGTCACTGTCTGTGTGGCTTGACTCTTGGAGAATAAAATAAAAAAAAACTTATTACACAAAGGGGCAGACAACCTACAGGTCAAGAAAAAAAAAAACAATAGTATCTAGGCATTGTTACCTAGATACGTAACAAGAAACTACACTAGTTTGTCACCTAGGTGTCAGCTGTACATATGAAAAACGTAATAAATCAGTCATAAAGGCAAAAACTAACTTGTGATAAAAAAAAAAGTAATCAAGTTAATCACACTGGCAACTGTCCTTGTGCAAACTTACACACTTCAGGTCATTCGCTTATACCATTCTAACTCACACAAGCAAGTAAAAATTTATGATATCATCAAGTTTCCCTACACTTTTATTTTTTCAGCAATGCCAAAATTAAGCTTTTGTAAAATTCACAATTTTTTTAAAAGAGCATTTATTTTGGCTCCTATTTGGTATGTCAGCAGGTACCAAGTAAAAAAAAAAAAAAAAAAAATATATATATATATATATATATATATATGTTTTGCTCAATTCAAAATTGGTAGTACATTTTTATTAAAATTTAATTGAAAAAAAAAAAGTTTTTGAAATTTTAATTGCAAACATAAGCTTATATTACACAAAGATAAAGGCATATTCGTTATTCCATATGCTAGCACAAATTCTTAGATGTGCTCCTTCTTCCCCAGTGCCATGGAATGTTACCAGAATCAGCCAAGAAAACCAATGACTTAGCAGATTTAAATCTTTAATTAGCATGTACGACTAGATTAACATGCAAGTTATCTTCTTTTTTGAAGGATCGTCCGTTATTATAAGATAAAAAATATACTTAAGAAAAACTAAATACAGCTTTACTTTTATAACTAAGAAAACAAATGTTTACCAAATCTGTGGTTGACCTTGAAGTCTCACTAGATTCCGCTAGTGGACAATGAATCGATTCATTCCAATCTTCTGGTGTTCTGAAATGGGTTGATTCATCTTCTAGTTCATCGCTTGATCCACTTTGTTCACTATTTAAACCTGAGTCACAAGTTTCATACTCTAACTCTTCTGACTGACTACTGATAGAGTCATATGAAGGCTGTCTTGAAACACAAGGCACAATCTAATAATAAAATGAATAGACCTCAAAATAAGATTAAATAAAGACAATCTGAAATGCAGTCTTATAATTAATGTGTATCTTTTTATTATAGAACAGACCAAAATTGTTCTAAAGGTAGCAAGTTACATTATAGAATTTGAGGATTCTTAAATGATTTTTATAAAGATATGTGAATGAACCATACATTTAAATTGCAAATTTATATTACATTTTTTTTCTGTCTACAAAACCGATTGCGCATATTTTGGGAGGGGGGGGGGGGGTTCATGTTTTTGGTAGTTAGATAAGACCAAAAAAAAATTTCCAGTGGAACCTATTTCAAGAGTTCATGTAAAAAATGCATGTATTGTTATATTTGCATTATTTAAAAAATGTGTAGGTAATTAAAAGTCATAATGAACTTAAAGGACTGGACAAGACATAGTCAAGTTGCATGGTACTTTATTAAATGTACTAACTACCAATTGAACAATGCTCAATGGCTCAATTGGATGGCTGCATGGTCGTGCAGTTTGCGCGCTGGACTTCCATTGAAAAAATTTGCTCACCCTGCTCTGTACTTGTTTTTTTTTTGTTGTTGTTGTTTTTACAGCCAGAATCGCCCTGAAAATATTCCCTATGTCTGATGATTTTTTTTAGAACATTATAATTTTCTGCAATATATAGTCAATGAGCATGAAGGCAGCGGGATACACATTTGAGACCAAAAGAAAATCTGCTGCCGAGGACAAACGCAGACGGCGAAAAGAAAATCTAAACCGACCACCTGCGGATAATGGTTATGCTTGCCCTGGATGTGGCAAAATATGTAGGTCACAGCTGGGGCTGCACACCCACAGGAAATACTGCATTCCTAACTAATCTTCAGACACGAAGACAAGCCTTATTATTATTATTAATATTATTATTATATTGATCTTGATTCTAGATCACTGAGTCTGACTATAATTGTATTTTGTATGATTAATGATCATGATGTAATATTTACAATGATTAAATTTATTATTACACATTTTGTTATTACTAGATCTATAAAAGATAAGCCAAGCTTTGGCCATTTTTATGTTTCAAAATTTACAACTCTGTCATGGTCTGACCTAGGGATTTAATGAATTTGTCATCCTTTTGTCTATAAAAATAGCTATTTTGTAATGTATCACTATGAATAGTTAAATTAAATCTGATGTGAAGAGGAGTTGGGTCTGTAAAAGTTGTTAGCTGGTTTGGAGATTATCGGCCACATCAAAGGAAATATAAAAATTTTTATTATTAAGAAATTTCAGCCTTAATTTTTTTTTTGTACATTAGCGCAACAACACAAGCCATTGTCACTTTTCCCACGCTACACACTTTCATTCTCGGCTTGTAACTGATGTCACACCAAGGCCTCTACTCCACTACTTTTGTCTAGCCTAGCTGGTCGCGTAAAAGTTTTGGGAAAAAAATCGCTTGTTACAGGGGAGAAGAGGAGTATTCTCTCTACTCTACCTTATACTCTACCTTATTGTCTCTACGGGCATTTTTTTCCAGTAGCACAGTGCGTGCCTGTCTCTCCTTAGACTTTTTGATACCAGTAACTGATAATCGCTAGTCTCCTGCTCTCACATTAGAAGGTTTCCACTCTTCTGGTATGCTTAGGAGACATGGAAAAAAAGCAGGGGGAGGAGCCTTCAAACTCTGTTCTGATTTTACACTAGTTTAATTTGACCCCAGATAAAATTACTTCCTCTCAATGAAAAAGGGAGCTGCACATGACAGAAGTGAGAGGAAGTTGGGTAGTTAACATTCAAATAAAGAAGATATAATAATAATACATTATACAGTGAGGTAGCTGATAAGCAAGACGAAAACCAGGTAGCAACAAACATCTTTTATTTAAACTCTACTCTAGACAGTAGATTCTATTCTAGATCTACAACCTACAAACATGATACTTTACATACTAATACTACAAACTAGAAGAAGGACTAGATCTAGATCTAGATAAATTTTTCTGAATACAACTTTAAGTCTATATCATATATGTACTTGAAGTACCTGAACAGCTTGAAGCTGAACAAACACAACAAAATTCTAGATCTAGATTTCTAACCTAGCCGGCATATCTTAACTTATGAAGACTAACTTAGTTTACTCTCTTACTCTTAGTTAGTCACAGTTAGTGACTTACTTAGGTTAGTGTCACTTAGTCTTAAGACTTCACATCACTTAGTCTTAGTGTTAGACTAGTTTAGACTAGAAGTTAAGCCAGATAAAATTACCCAGATTACATAGATTATGATAGATTCTCGACATAAATCCACTTCTAATGTAGGTTGTTATGGCATGGTAATCAACAAACTTACAATGCAATCGTTTTGTAATGTGGCAAAAGGCTAAATCTATTTCTACTAGAGTCTCGTGTACTTTTCTTCTAGTCTGGTTTCACTTCACAGTCAGTGAGGCCATTAATGCCTGCCAATGGTTTCATTTTTTTTTTTATATCTCAAGTAATGACATTTAAAAATCCCAAGATTTGATAGGAAGATAACAAAATAATTAAAATTTATAAATCAGGTTAGTGATGCTAACAGTAAAATGCTATTTAACCACAGATTATGTATCTCACGTGTATATAGATTATGTATATATCAGGGTGGACTGGCTATTGGCATTCAAGCAAATCGACACCTTCGATATAGACGAGAAAATGCCCAAGCCCCAATGGGTCGATACCGCTCGGGTTGGCAACGGCTGGCTTTATTTCATAAGATAAAGACTAAGTTAAGACTGTCGTTCGGTTGTCTCGATTGTCCCTGTTACTTATACCTGCCAGCTGCCATCCTTCGTCGTCCTGCGAGAGGTAGCTAGATTATCATATTACAAAGAAATGAGAAGGTCGCCAAATGATCCGTTTATTAAGTGCCATCAAAGGGAAAAAATGATCTGCTATCGATTTTACTGTTTTGTTACGTATAACACATTATTGTGTAAAGTTTCTACTTATCTTCTTATATTATAACTCACAGACTTTACTTCAAAAAAAAAAAAAGATAATTAAGTCCTACGCATTTCATGTGTCAATGTAGTCATGCATGTTCATTTGTGACTTATATTCTGCTAAGTTACTGGTTTTCCTGGTTGATTCCGGCAACCCATTCCATTCTCTAATGGCCATGGGGAATAAATAGCACTTGTTTGAGTTTGGAATAAGAAATGTGACTCTTGATTGGAGAATGGATCTAGTAGAAATAACATTTACAAAAATTGCGATATCTGCCAAAAAATTATTTTTGGCTTAAAAGATTTAATAACCGATGTTGAGCCTTGTGATGCCTAGTAGTGTGTGTGTAGTCCGCCGACATTTCTTATCCTATAACTCACAGACTTTACTTAAAAAAAAAAAATTTAATTGGCGGTCAAATAATTTTTCCAATGTTACTTTTTTATTTAGTTAAATAAACAAAATACAAATATTTATATAAATTCTAATTATTCTTTCAAAACGTATAAAATTTAAACGATGTTCGTATAGAAAAAGTTATTTTGGAAACTTTAGAACGCGCGAGGTGCAGCGAAAAAAAATTTTCATTGTAGTTATTAATCAATGTCTGAATATTTGCAAAAATTACATTATTAAAATATAAAAAAACAAATGTGAGCTGGCGCTCCTAGATCTAATTTTTTATCTATTTATATCTGTATTTTAATTTTTGTAAACAATCTAGGCTAGTGCTGAGTGCATGCCTGTCTCCCGCCAGCTCCTTAACTTTAAAGTTAGTGTAGACCAGTCATGACCTGGCTCTATAAATAGAACGGATGCTGCAGTGTCTTGTCCCTTTTCCGGTGTTGACTGCTGGTCAGTGCTTGATTAGCTGGTCTGTGTGACCAAGCAGTGAGTTAGAAAGTTATTTTTAGTGTTGTTCCTGTGTGGACTGCCTGTAAGTTGAGAAAGCGTTTTATTTTTACTTGATATATTTTAATTAGGATTGATTGTTGTTAGATTGTTTTGATGTAAACGGATTAGTGCCGTGCATCACCGGCTTAATGGACCTCATTCACCGAAACGTAGGGTCACGTGACAACCATCAACGATTCACTTGTGTGTATAGATTAGTACTGGAAAGATGGGGAAGCAATGCGTTGCATTTGACTGTAATAATTATGAACATAAAAATAAAAATGTAGAGAAAAAACAAGTTTTCATCATTCAGCTCAAGAAAGCCATAGACAACATTGCTGCCCGCAAAGCACCCGGATGCGATGGTATCCCCCCAGATCTTCTAAAACAATGCAAAACCACTCTAATCCAACCTCTACACGAACTGCTTTGTAAATGTTGGCAAGAAGGTGCTGTGCCACAAGACCTGCGGGATGCTAAAATCATTACACTGTATAAGAACAAAGGTGACAGAAGCGACTGCAACAATTACAGGGGAATCTCCCTCTTAAGTATTGTAGGCAAAGTCTTTGCTCAAGTGATACTACCCAGGCTACAAAAACTCGCTGATCGGGTCTACCCAGAATCACAATGCGGCTTCCGCTCAGGGAGATCCACGATTGACATGATTTTCTCCATCCGCCAACTCCAGGAAAAGTGCAGAGAACAAAGGATGCCTTTATACATTGCGTTTATTGACCTGACAAAGGCCTTCGATCTAGTTAGCAGAGATGGCCTCTTTAAAATTTTACAGTTAATAGGCTGCCCACCCAAGCTACTAAATGTAATCATATCTTTCCACCAAAATATGATGGGCACAGTGCAATTCAACGGTGCCAGCTCTGAAAGTTTCAGTATAAACAGCGGAGTTAAACAAGGATGTGTCCTGGCCCCAACCCTCTTTGGAATACTATTTTCATTGCTAATCCACAACGCGTTTGACAAATCCACTGAAGGCATCTATCTCCATTCCAGATTTGATGGCAAACTCCTAAATATTGCCAGACTGAGGGCCAAAACTAAAATCAGAGCCACCCTCGTAAGAGATATGCTATTCGCGGATGACGCAGCGGTAGTGGCACACACACAAGAGGAACTTCAGTCACTAATGTCCCGCTTCTCTCAGGCCTGTAAAGAATATGGCATGACTATTAGCACGAAGAAAACAAATGTTATGGGACCAACTACTACAGCACCACCCTCCATCCTCATTGACGATATGAAGCTGGACGCCGTAAACGAATTCTGCTATCTGGGATCCACAATTACAGATGACCTGTCCCTAGAAGAGGAGATGAAAAAACGCATAGGGAAGGCTGCCTCGACATTTGCTAGACTCAGACTAAGAGTTTGGGAAAACCATAAGCTAACTACGGCGACCAAAATGGAAGTCTACAAGGCATGCGTTATGAGTACACTGCTATATGGCAGTGAATCATGGACAACCTACGCAAAGCAAGAGAGAAAACTAAACTCATTCCATTTGAGATGTCTCCGTAGGATCTTGGATGTCACATGGAAAGAAAAAGTGTGCAATACTGAGATCCTTGCGCGATCAGGTATTCCCAGCATTTTTACAGCCCTCAGACAACGCCGTTTGCGCTGGCTTGGACATGTTCGCCGGATGGAGGACAAGCGCATCCCGAAAGTCATCCTCTATGGTCAACTCGCGACTGGCACAAGAAAAACTGGTCGCCCCCACCTCCGTTACATAGATGTAATAAAACGTGACCTCAAATCAGTGAACATCAATACTGACAATTGGGAAGACATAGCTCTAGACCGCAACAGGTGGAGAGAGAGACAGTGACAAAGAAAGCTATGGACAGTGAAAGTACATGGGTCTTAGCCCAGGAAGAAAAACGCACAAACCGAAAAACGGCCAGCTCCTCTACCACCAAAGCAAAAGCCAAGGGGACCCTATCTTGCGCTATCTGTGGACGGGAGTGTCTCTCCAAAATAGGGCTCCACAGCCACATGAGGAAGTGTGCTCTGAGATGAACCATAGTCGTCCTACGACCGAAGGAGGCCAATGATTGAAATTTAACAAAAATTTCTAGAGACATATAAAAACACCATAAAAAACACCATGGGTTATTGCCAGTATGTTCAAGAACATCCTCTAATATTGTCACAGGCTATTGTAACACTATGTTTTCATAACAAAATGATCCTGATACACTCATCACACATGATTGCCTTTAGTATTCTGGCCTCAGCCACATGTTGACCCGATAACTGCGGCCACCTCTACCTACATCATGAGCTCATTTATAATAGTATTCATGTAGGGTTTGACTATTGGTATAGATGTGACTGAAGGGCATTAAGGCCTTATTGTAGCTCTTAGTGATAAGACTAAATTGTAGCTATAAATTATAGGGCTTAAGATGTAGGTATTAATGAAACTTGCATTGTAGATGGCAATCTCATCACTGATAACGTCAAACAAAATGATTTCATGTTTCTTCGTTCTTCTCATTATTATGTTTGAGAGTTCAGATCTAGGTTTTTAAAACTATGTATGCCAAGTCTATGCACATACATAGAAAACATTTTTAAACAAAATTGGTATTAAACACATTGGTATTCAACAGAGTCTAATAGTTCATATCTAATGTCACAATTATCTCCATTTTTTTAAAATACATTCCCGGGTATAAAAGATCCTTATGTTATGCTCACAAGCAAGTCTTTTTATTTTAAATTTCAGTTTGCACAATGTATGAACACATATATTTTCTTTTTCGGCATTCACAAAATTGACTTTTGATCTGACCTTAAGATCAGATGCAATATTGCTTGAGTTGGCATTAGTAGTGCCATCATCGTCATCTCCCCTGGCACCAACAGTTTCACCTTCTTCGCTATCACTGTCATCTGGTAACTTCAATTCTTCATGGAGCTGATCCATTAGACACCTCAGAAACTCTTGGGCATCCTACCAAAACAAATAATCATGAAGAACATTACAACACACAAAACACAATGGTGAACATAGCTGATGAGATCACAATGATAAATCTCTTTCACCTCTAAATAGAAATTTTTACAAAATGTCTTATTTTTTAGCTACTAATGGGATTCAGATAACTAATACTCATGCATCTTTCAATTAAGTGATAAATTGTTCAATTGTTTGGAGTGGTCCTGGGTTCAAATCCTGGTGAAGACAGGGATTTCTTTATTTCCGAATCTAGTAGTCCACACAGCTCTGATATAAGTTGGAGAAAAGTAAAGGCGATTGGTTGTTGTGCTGGCCACCAGACACCCTAGCTAACAGTGGACAACATAAACAGATGGCCTTAACATTATCTGCCCAATGTATTAGGTCTGAAAGAAGAGCTTTACTTTTTTTACACAATGGAAAATAGAATGCAACTTCAAAACTTTCATGAGCATATAGACAAACAATGTACACATTTGACTGTTATTGAGCTGGCAATACACACAATAATTAATTTTAATCTAATGGAAAAAGAACAACAAAAGCAGTCAAAAATACTGTCTACAAGTACAAGATATATACAAAATAAATAATGGATAGTGCAAGTGGAAGACTTGAAAATGAAAGCAGACACAAACAATGAGACAAGGAATTCCCACCTGTTGTGTATAGCCTCTAAACATTGGATGAACTGTTTTAATTCTTGAAACAACACCATTAGGCACAACATAGCTTGGCCTGATCAATGATAAAAAAAAAATAGATATCAATCTATCACAATTTTGATTTTTTTTTGTTTCTTATAGAAAATACTTTTAAACTGGATTTTCTTCAAAAAGTTTCATTAGTTTACAATAGAATCTTAATATAAGGCATTAAGGATTTTTTTGGTTTCTAGAATTAATTTATTTATGTTTATAGTTTTTATATGCCTGTGGCATTGAGGACGGGGAGAGGTGACAAGAGTGAACCATGAGATATCCATTGATTTTCAATGAAGTCAAATTTCCATAAAGATAGTGGGCATCCATGTCTTGCTTCATTTGAATGTTTTTAATGTGGATGGTGAGGATAATCATGGTATCTGCCATCTTCATTTTTTCTTTAACAACAATGCCCAGATGATTTAGAAATTCACACATAGGCTTAGTTGTTTCAAAATTTAAGCTCAATCTATTAGACTGGAGTTAAACCTAGACCTAAGAAAAGGAAGGAAGTATTTTATAAATGCCTGAAACTATTAAAGATAAAAGGAAGCCTAGAGTTTGAACAAATCCTACTCATTCAAATACAGGTTTCTTGAGTAGACATAAATTCAAATTACCTTTTTTTGTGCCACAGTTCTTGAACAAGTTTAGCATAGTTTCTGGCTAAAGTCTTGTCAGGTGGGATTAAAGGGGAACAATCCAGAAAATACTGAGTCAAGGGTGGACTGCAAATTTTAAAAAAAGTACATTTAAATAAAACAGTTTTTGAATCCTATTATGTAGATGTCAAGAAAATATAATTAATTAATTAAGAAATGTAGATTAAGTTTGAGTTTGAGTTTTTGGCACATCTGCACAATTTAGGTCATGTCGTGCCCGTGTACGTCTTTAGATTCATTAATTGTTCTTTTAGCTGTCATGCTCCCCCCTTCCCAGCCCAATGCACTTTTTTAAAAAATCATAATAAGAATGATCAACTTTTTAAAGAACACTATGACCAACGATATGAAAACTTCAGAATTAATATTGTATGTTATTTACTTAGCTTACTATGCTTTTTTATTGTTTCATAATCAGCAGAAAAGCCGAAAGATCACCCACTTTAAAGGTATACTGATGTGTGCAAATGGGACATAAAGCTCTTCAAAATTGACACTAACAGTCGGATAAAATATAGATAGATCCACATGCAGCAAAAGACTGCCAATGTTATCCACTTATTTGTAAAATAAATTTTTCTCTCAGGATGTGGAAATAATTTAATACATCCTTCTTTTAAAACAATGGCACTTTAATTACACCTTTAGAAACAAGTTGCAATGACAAAGTTGAAAAACAAGAACCAACAGAATATTTCAAATGTACTATCCTCTTCTTATGTTCAAATAAAAACTTACAGAACACTTCCTGTCAAAATCAAAACATTCAATTGTGTTTCTAAACTGTCTATATATACTTCACACTCTAAAACACTAAAGCTAGACATATTGTAGTTAAATAAATGACAGTTTTATTGATAAGAAAACAGTCACTGATTAATAATTAATACAGTTTATTAATTAAAATTTTCTGGCACTTTGTGTTCATTTGTTAATGCTTATAAAAAGTCCATTTTTAAATTATCTCATCTTGTAAATTACAGATGTTCCTTAAAAGTGGAAGATAATTACATCCAAGATTACGTCAATCTAGTCGTAAATTTTAATTAGATTCTTAATCTCTTACTAAGTCATTGTTTATATTAGAGCCTCATCTAATAACATAAAGCACCTGGTGGGCAAATGTATGATCAATAGATTGAAAATTTAAAATGATTTTACCAATTGGAAAGGCTTTGAAGTGCAGAGTTTAAGTAACATGTATTTCCCAAATTCTGAAGTCCAGTCAAACCTTTGGAAGCAAAGATGCCTCAGTGTTAACACAAACGTACAAGAAATTCAAAAACTAGTTAACTAATAAGGTGTCCTAAAAATCCCGAAACTCAAAATCCCAGTCTTCACCAGGATTAGAAACCAAGACTCCTTGGTTCGGAAGCAAGCCCTTTATTAGTTAGCCATCACGCTACCCAAACTAAACAAGTAACTGAATAAATTAGAATGTATGTAACTAAGGACATGCATAGTATTGGGGACTATTTTCCCAAGGTGTTGTTAATTAGTCTACAACAGTCAAGTAAAAAAATGACTCTACCCACTCAACAAAAAAAACAACAACATTCAACCAGCCTGCTTAAAATTATGATTAAATAAATTATAGGTGTTCACATCTTCAGCAAATACCTCTAGGTCGAAGATTTTCATTTTCATAGTCAGACTCACTTTCATCTCCTTGAGTACTTCTGAGAGGAGAACCATCCATGATGCCCTGATCCTGTACATAGAACAGATCAAATATTATTCAACTGTCCATGTTGAACCAAACACATTTACATAAAACAAATACAAAAAAATGGAGTGAAATTAGTTTCTTGTTCAATTTAGTTGGCAACTTTCATTTGGGTTTGTAGCTTGAAAGAATGTTATATTAATATGTTGTTAGCTGTGCTCAAACTGGTACAAATTGTCATTCAGTCTATTAAAGCCATGAATGATGAGTCTAGATTTTAAATTGTGGCTCTACAATACTTAATAAAAATTAAATACAATGACTCCCTAAAGCTGTGTATTCATTGAGAGACTTTGTTTATTACAGAATCTACTGTACTTCAAGCTGCAGAGAAACAGCAGTATTTGTATCAAACTTTTCAATTTTTTTCTTTCATAATTTTCAATAATTTGAAAATGTATAATATAATAACTGGATTTCACCTTTTGGTGTACTATAACAGAAAAGAAAAGTACAAAGATCACTAAAGAGTAATCAAAATAATATTCAACACTAGTTATGGCCACCAATAGTGAGTTGTTGTTTTTTTCAATGTGGTCTTCCATTGAAAAAATTTGCTCACCCTGCTCTGTACTTGTTTTTTTTTTGTTGTTGTTGTTTTTACAGCCAGAATCGCCCTGAAAATATTCCCTATGTCTGATGATTTTTTTTAGAACATTATAATTTTCTGCAATATATAGTCAATGAGCATGAAGGCAGCGGGATACACATTTGAGACCAAAAGAAAATCTGCTGCCGAGGACAAACGCAGACGGCGAAAAGAAAATCTAAACCGACCACCTGCGGATAATGGTTATGCTTGCCCTGGATGTGGCAAAATATGTAGGTCACAGCTGGGGCTGCACACCCACAGGAAATACTGCATTCCTAACTAATCTTCAGACACGAAGACAAGCCTTATTATTATTATTAATATTATTATTATATTGATCTTGATTCTAGATCACTGAGTCTGACTATAATTGTATTTTGTATGATTAATGATCATGATGTAATATTTACAATGATTAAATTTATTATTACACATTTTGTTATTACTAGATCTATAAAAGATAAGCCAAGCTTTGGCCATTTTTATGTTTCAAAATTTACAACTCTGTCATGGTCTGACCTAGGGATTTAATGAATTTGTCATCCTTTTGTCTATAAAAATAGCTATTTTGTAATGTATCACTATGAATAGTTAAATTAAATCTGATGTGAAGAGGAGTTGGGTCTGTAAAAGTTGTTAGCTGGTTTGGAGATTATCGGCCACATCAAAGGAAATATAAAAATTTTTATTATTAAGAAATTTCAGCCTTAATTTTTTTTTTGTACATTAGCGCAACAACACAAGCCATTGTCACTTTTCCCACGCTACACACTTTCATTCTCGGCTTGTAACTGATGTCACACCAAGGCCTCTACTCCACTACTTTTGTCTAGCCTAGCTGGTCGCGTAAAAGTTTTGGGAAAAAAATCGCTTGTTACAGGGGAGAAGAGGAGTATTCTCTCTACTCTACCTTATACTCTACCTTATTGTCTCTACGGGCATTTTTTTCCAGTAGCACAGTGCGTGCCTGTCTCTCCTTAGACTTTTTGATACCAGTAACTGATAATCGCTAGTCTCCTGCTCTCACATTAGAAGGTTTCCACTCTTCTGGTATGCTTAGGAGACATGGAAAAAAAGCAGGGGGAGGAGCCTTCAAACTCTGTTCTGATTTTACACTAGTTTAATTTGACCCCAGATAAAATTACTTTCTCTCAATGAAAAAGGGAGCTGCACATGACAGAAGTGAGAGGAAGTTGGGTAGTTAACATTCAAATAAAGAAGATATAATAATAATACATTATACAGTGAGGTAGCTGATAAGCAAGACGAAAACCAGGTAGCAACAAACATCTTTTATTTAAACTCTACTCTAGACAGTAGATTCTATTCTAGATCTACAACCTACAAACATGATTTACATACTAATACTACAAACTAGAAGAAGGACTAGATCTAGATCTAGATAAATTTTTCTGAATACAACTTTAAGTCTATATCATATATGTACTTGAAGTACCTGAACAGCTTGAAGCTGAACAAACACAACAAAATTCTAGATCTAGATTTCTAACCTAGCCGGCATATCTTAACTTATGAAGACTAACTTAGTTTACTCTCTTACTCTTAGTTAGTCACAGTTAGTGACTTACTTAGGTTAGTGTCACTTAGTCTTAAGACTTCACATCACTTAGTCTTAGTGTTAGACTAGTTTAGACTAGAAGTTAAGCCAGATAAAATTACCCAGATTACATAGATTATGATAGATTCTCGACATAAATCCACTTCTAATGTAGGTTGTTATGGCATGGTAATCAACAAACTTACAATGCAATCGTTTTGTAATGTGGCAAAAGGCTAAATTATTTCTACTAGAGTCTCGTGTACTTTTCTTCTAGTCTGGTTTCACTTCACAGTCAGTGAGGCCATTAATGCCTGCCAATGGTTTCATTTTTTTTTTTATATCTCAAGTAATGACATTTAAAAATCCCAAGATTTGATAGGAAGATAACAAAATAATTAAAATTTATAAATCAGGTTAGTGATGCTAACAGTAAAATGCTATTTAACCACAGATTATGTATCTCACGTGTATATAGATTATGTATATATCAGGGTGGACTGGCTATTGGCATTCAAGCAAATCGACACCTTCGATATAGACGAGAAAATGCCCAAGCCCCAATGGGTCGATACCGCTCGGGTTGGCAACGGCTGGCTTTATTTCATAAGATAAAGACTAAGTTAAGACTGTCGTTCGGTTGTCTCGATTGTCCCTGTTACTTATACCTGCCAGCTGCCATCCTTCGTCGTCCTGCGAGAGGTAGCTAGATTATCATATTACAAAGAAATGAGAAGGTCGCCAAATGATCCGTTTATTAAGTGCCATCAAAGGGAAAAAATGATCTGCTATCGATTTTACTGTTTTGTTACGTATAACACATTATTGTGTAAAGTTTCTACTTATCTTCTTATATTATAACTCACAGACTTTACTTCAAAAAAAAAAAAAGATAATTAAGTCCTACGCATTTCATGTGTCAATGTAGTCATGCATGTTCATTTGTGACTTATATTCTGCTAAGTTACTGGTTTTCCTGGTTGATTCCGGCAACCCATTCCATTCTCTAATGGCCATGGGGAATAAATAGCACTTGTTTGAGTTTGGAATAAGAAATGTGACTCTTGATTGGAGAATGGATCTAGTAGAAATAACATTTACAAAAATTGCGATATCTGCCAAAAAATTATTTTTGGCTTAAAAGATTTAATAACCGATGTTGAGCCTTGTGATGCCTAGTAGTGTGTGTGTAGTCCGCCGACATTTCTTATCCTATAACTCACAGACTTTACTTAAAAAAAAAAAATTTAATTGGCGGTCAAATAATTTTTCCAATGTTACTTTTTTATTTAGTTAAATAAACAAAATACAAATATTTATATAAATTCTAATTATTCTTTCAAAACGTATAAAATTTAAACGATGTTCGTATAGAAAAAGTTATTTTGGAAACTTTAGAACGCGCGAGGTGCAGCGAAAAAAAATTTTCATTGTAGTTATTAATCAATGTCTGAATATTTGCAAAAATTACATTATTAAAATATAAAAAAACAAATGTGAGCTGGCGCTCCTAGATCTAATTTTTTATCTATTTATATCTGTATTTTAATTTTTGTAAACAATCTAGGCTAGTGCTGAGTGCATGCCTGTCTCCCGCCAGCTCCTTAACTTTAAAGTTAGTGTAGACCAGTCATGACCTGGCTCTATAAATAGAACGGATGCTGCAGTGTCTTGTCCCTTTTCCGGTGTTGACTGCTGGTCAGTGCTTGATTAGCTGGTCTGTGTGACCAAGCAGTGAGTTAGAAAGTTATTTTTAGTGTTGTTCCTGTGTGGACTGCCTGTAAGTTGAGAAAGCGTTTTATTTTTACTTGATATATTTTAATTAGGATTGATTGTTGTTAGATTGTTTTGATGTAAACGGATTAGTGCCGTGCATCACCGGCTTAATGGACCTCATTCACCGAAACGTAGGGTCACGTGACAACCATCAACGATTCACTTGTGTGTATAGATTAGTACTGGAAAGATGGGGAAGCAATGCGTTGCATTTGACTGTAATAATTATGAACATAAAAATAAAAATGTAGAGAAAAAACAAGTTTTCATCATTCAGCTCAAGAAAGCCATAGACAACATTGCTGCCCGCAAAGCACCCGGATGCGATGGTATCCCCCCAGATCTTCTAAAACAATGCAAAACCACTCTAATCCAACCTCTACACGAACTGCTTTGTAAATGTTGGCAAGAAGGTGCTGTGCCACAAGACCTGCGGGATGCTAAAATCATTACACTGTATAAGAACAAAGGTGACAGAAGCGACTGCAACAATTACAGGGGAATCTCCCTCTTGAGTATTGTAGGCAAAGTCTTTGCTCAAGTGATACTACCCAGGCTACAAAAACTCGCTGATCGGGTCTACCCAGAATCACAATGCGGCTTCCGCTCAGGGAGATCCACGATTGACATGATTTTCTCCATCCGCCAACTCCAGGAAAAGTGCAGAGAACAAAGGATGCCTTTATACATTGCGTTTATTGACCTGACAAAGGCCTTCGATCTAGTTAGCAGAGATGGCCTCTTTAAAATTTTACAGTTAATAGGCTGCCCACCCAAGCTACTAAATGTAATCATATCTTTCCACCAAAATATGATGGGCACAGTGCAATTCAACGGTGCCAGCTCTGAAAGTTTCAGTATAAACAGCGGAGTTAAACAAGGATGTGTCCTGGCCCCAACCCTCTTTGGAATACTATTTTCATTGCTAATCCACAACGCGTTTGACAAATCCACTGAAGGCATCTATCTCCATTCCAGATTTGATGGCAAACTCCTAAATATTGCCAGACTGAGGGCCAAAACTAAAATCAGAGCCACCCTCGTAAGAGATATGCTATTCGCGGATGACGCAGCGGTAGTGGCACACACACAAGAGGAACTTCAGTCACTAATGTCCCGCTTCTCTCAGGCCTGTAAAGAATATGGCATGACTATTAGCACGAAGAAAACAAATGTTATGGGACCAACTACTACAGCACCACCCTCCATCCTCATTGACGATATGAAGCTGGACGCCGTAAACGAATTCTGCTATCTGGGATCCACAATTACAGATGACCTGTCCCTAGAAGAGGAGATGAAAAAACGCATAGGGAAGGCTGCCTCGACATTTGCTAGACTCAGACTAAGAGTTTGGGAAAACCATAAGCTAACTACGGCGACCAAAATGGAAGTCTACAAGGCATGCGTTATGAGTACACTGCTATATGGCAGTGAATCATGGACCACCTACGCAAAGCAAGAGAGAAAACTAAACTCATTCCATTTGAGATGTCTCCGTAGGATCTTGGATGTCACATGGAAAGAAAAAGTGTGCAATACTGAGATCCTTGCGCGATCAGGTATTCCCAGCATTTTTACAGCCCTCAGACAACGCCGTTTGCGCTGGCTTGGACATGTTCGCCGGATGGAGGACAAGCGCATCCCGAAAGTCATCCTCTATGGTCAACTCGCGACTGGCACAAGAAAAACTGGTCGCCCCCACCTCCGTTACATAGATGTAATAAAACGTGACCTCAAATCAGTGAACATCAATACTGACAATTGGGAAGACATAGCTCTAGACCGCAACAGGTGGAGAGAGAGACAGTGACAAAGAAAGCTATGGACAGTGAAAGTACATGGGTCTTAGCCCAGGAAGAAAAACGCACAAACCGAAAAACGGCCAGCTCCTCTACCACCAAAGCAAAAGCCAAGGGGACCCTATCTTGCGCTATCTGTGGACGGGAGTGTCTCTCCAAAATAGGGCTCCACAGCCACATGAGGAAGTGTGCTCTGAGATGAACCATAGTCGTCCTACGACTGAAGGAGGCCAATGAATAGATTAGTACTGGAAAGATGGGGAAGCAATGCGTTGCATTTGACTGTAATAATTATGAACATAAAAAAAAGAATGTAGAGAAAAAACAAGTTTTCATCGTTTTCCTGTGAACAATCCAAAGCTATGTAAAGAATGGGTTGTAAAACTGAAACGAAAAAACTTCACTGCAAATGCACACTCTGTAATATGTTCAGAGCATTTTGAGGAGGACTGTTTTATTTACCAACCTTTTACAAGTAAGTAGATAGATCTATAATCATATAATAATCTATAGAATCTAGATCTAATCTATATTTATATTCTACATCTAGAAGTATTATATATATATATGGCTCCTTCTGTCTCGTAAGACAATGGATGCGCCCAGATGAGTCACCGGCTTTGGTTACGTCTTGAGACGGGGCAGAATCTGGAGTGACTGATCAAGCCAATTCTGGATCGGCAGAGTTTGCCACAGTTTGAGCATTTATATTCATCTTTCCTAGGGCTCACTGACAGGGCAGCTTTCTTTTTCTTTCTCTTGACCGATGCAGCTTTATTTCTTTTGCATTCAGCAAAGTTCGTACCAGCACGTACACTCTGTCTCCATGCTGTCCGGTCTTGGGCTATATCTTCCCACATACTTTGGTTGATACCCATGGCTCTCATGTCTCGCTTGCAGACATCTCTGTAAGTTAGTGTTGGTCGGCCCTTGGGTCTGGCTCCCTCTGCTAGCTCAGCGTACAGGATGTCTTTAGGGATTCTTCCATCTGGCATGCGAGTGACATGACCGAGCCAGCGTAGTCTTCTCTGTTGAAGGAGAGCATAGATACTGTGTATGTTGGCCCGTGTCAAACCTTCCTGGTTGGTGACACGATCCCTCCAGGAGATGCACATTTTGCGTCGCAGGCAGCGTAAGTGGAAGCTATTTTATCTGTGCTCTTGACGCATGTAAGTTGCCCAGCTCTCACTGCCATATAGAAGTGTGCTCAGAATGCAGGCATTGTAGACAAGGATTTTGGTTGCCGTGGTCAATTTGGTATTTTCCCACACACGCTTAAAGAGTTTTGCCATTGCTGCAGAAGCCTTCCCTATTCTTTTGGTCAACTCAGTGTCTAAGTTTAGGTCGCTGGCTATTGTTGCTCCCAAGTATGTGAACTCCTGCACCACCGTAAGTGTGTGATTTCCAATGTGTATCACTGGTATTTCTGCAACATCTTGTGCCATGATTTCAGTCTTGGAGAGGCTAATTGTGAGGCCAAACTCTTGACAAGCAGCTGCCAGTGCACTCACAAGCCTCTGTAATCCTTCTTGTGAATGAGATATTAGTGCGGCATCATCTGCGAACAGCAGTTCTCTAATCAAGATACGCCGTCTCTTCGTTTTGGCTTTAAGGCGTGCCAGATTTAATAGCTTTCCATCGGATCTACTGTGGATATATATTCCATCTTCCAGGGATTTGAATGCGCTGGTGAGTACAACTGAAAAGAAGATGCCGAATAGTGTTGGAGCCAGAACACATCCTTGTTTTACTCCGCTCTTGATGGAGAATGGCCTAGAGGCGAGCTGTCAAACTGTACGGTGCCCTGCATGTTTTCAAGAAAAGCTGACACTAGTTTCCGTAGCTTGTTTGGACAGCCGATTCTCTCTAATACGGCAAACAAGCCGGTTCTGCTGACAAGGTCAAACGCCTTGATCAAGTCAATAAAAGCTATAAAGAGGGGTTGCCTTTGTTCTCTGCTTTTCTCCTGTAGCTGTCGCAGGGAGAAGATCATATCTGTTGTGGATCTACCAGCCCTAAAGCCATACTGCGATTCTGGGTAAACTCGTTCTGCCAAGATCTGTAGTCGCTTCAGTACTACTCTGGCATAAGCCTTCCCAACTATGCTAAGAAGTGAAATGCCTCTATAGCTGTTGGTCACCCTTATTTTTGTAAATCGTAACTATGTTGGCATCCTTCAATTCTTGGGGGACTATTCCTTGCTCCCAGCATAGACTTAGCAGTTCATGGAGTGGCTTGATTAGGCCATGCTTTCCAGCCTGAATGACTTCAGCAGGAATACCATCTCCTCCGGGTGCTTTCCCGTGTGCAAGCATGTCAATGGCTGTGCTCAGTTCCTTTACAGAAGGTGTTTCATCTAATTCGCTCAAAACTGAAAGTGGTGGGAAGTTAGACAAAGCAGTTGTCGAGATGGCATTTTCAATCTGGTAAAGTTCTGCATAGTGTTCTACCCATCGTTCCATTTGCAGTGCACGATCAGTGATGATTGAGCCATCTTTTGACTTAAGTGGGGCACACTTGCTGGTGGAAGGTCCAAAGGCTTTTTTCATGCCCTCGTATAGTCCTCTGATGTTACCACAGTCGGCACAAGATTGGATGTTTTCACATAGGTCCTGCCAGTATTTGTTTGCGCACTGTCTTGCTATTCTTTGGGCATCATTTCGAGTAGATTTGAGAGCTTGTAAGTTGCTAGGGGTGGGCTCCTTCTTGTAGTTTAGCATGGCTACTCTCTTGCTTTTAGTGGCAGTTTCCATTTCTTGCAGACTTGCTTCAAACCAGTCTTCATTTTCTTTGTTTTGTTACCAAAGACCAGTGATGATGTTTGGTACATAGTATCACGTATGAGCGTCCAGGTTTTTTCTATCTCAGTCACTGAGAAGTTTTTGAAAGCTTCTTCTAATTTCTTTGTGAATTCGATGCTAAGATCAGCATTGTTAGTGTTTGCAGTATTTAGGCGTGCTTTTCTTTTTCCCTGTGATGAGTGGATCTTAGTAGGCAGCAGTCTTGTCCGGCAGGACACTAAAGTGTGATCAGTATCACAGTCTGCACTTTGAAAGCTACGTGTGAGCAGTATGTTTCCAATGTCCCTTTTCCGTGTCAGTATCATATCCAGCTGGTGCCAGTGTCCAGACCTAGGATGTCTCCATGAGACACAATGCTGTGGTTTTGTCTTGAAGTATGTGTTCGTAATGCAGAGCTTATGGTATGCGCAGAATTCAAGAAGTCTTTGTCCGTTCTCATTCATCCTGCCGATTCCAAAAAGCCCGAGGCAGTCTGGCCAGGTAGTGTGGTCAGCTCCTACTCTTGCATTGAAGTCACCTAGAATAACCATGTGCTCTTTTTGAGGAATAGTCTCAATGGCTTCCCTTAGGTCTTCGTAGAACTTGTCTTTGTCCTCTTGGAGTGAACATAGTGTAGGGGCATAGGCACTAATTAGAGTGACTTTTCCAGATGTAGTCATCATACTTATGCTTAGTAGCCTTTCCGAGCCACTAACTGGAGGGACTATTGTGGGAAGTAGACTGTTCTTGACTGCAAAGCCCACACCATGCATTCTCGTCTGTTCCTGTGCTTTTCCTTTCCAAAAGAAAGTGTAATCAGCCTCGCGGAGCATGCCGTCTTCGGCTAGTCGGGTTTCTTGGAGAGCTGCAATGTCAATGCGTAGTCTTTTCAGTTCGTTGTTTATGACTGCCGTCTTCCTTGCATCGTCAACCTTCTGTAGGTCATCTGTAAGACCAGGACACATTGTCCTGACGTTCCATGTGGCTAGTCGCATAATAGGAATTTTCTTTTTCATATTTTTTCTTTTGTTGCTTGGTGCAGGTTTACAGCCTACTTGTCGGTTTAAACTAAGCTCTAAGCACCCATTAGAGCAGGCAGGCTGTGGCGGATCAGCACCTAACTGTCTGGGGGCTGCCCAGGTTGAGGCGGGCGGTAGCTGATCAGTGAGGCGCGAAGACCTCTCCCACCGACAGAGACAACCCGTGGCGTCCATACATTACGCCAATCAAGTTGGACTTATAACCCGTAACTGTTGTCTCCCGTGTTGTTTTAGCCGCTTTGCAGCAGCACCAGAGTTTCCTTTCCGGGGCGCATTCCTGGGCCTTAGATAAAGGGGTCGTGGGTGGCCCATGCTTCATGATCCCTCTCTTGACCTTGCTGATGTGATCCAAAGGAACGCATCGCGTTACATTTGGCACCAACTTTGTTGCAGAAGCTGCCGGAGGGAATTTCGTAGCTGATACTCCCAACGCCTAAGGGGCTTCACTCAAGATTTATCCTCGAGGTTGTCTCCTGAAGCCTTAAAACCGCAAGGCAGCGGGGGTTTGAAGTCAGAGTACCCCTCTCCTAGATGAATTGCCCTACTAGGCTGACGAGCTCCACCTGCCCGAAGCTCCTGGTTTTGTGGCGCCAGGTATCCGCCTTCACCTGTTAGTAAGAGCAGTTTCGCCGGGCTTAATATTCTAAGCCACACGAGCAGGCCAGGTGCTGGACTTAGTTGTCAGAGGCTATCTGAGACGCATGCCTTTAGGAGTATTTTATAGACTGTGGGAGCTTATCCCCATTGTCACCCCTGGCCATGACAACCTTGAAACCAGAAGTATTATATACTAATAGTAGTAATACGATGATATTTAAGTCTTTGACTAGTAGGTCTAGACTAGATGATAAGTATCTAGATCTATATAAGTCTAGCTCAGAATCTAGATCTATATAAGTCTAGCTCAGAATCTAGATCTAGATTCTACTTCTAGAATTTCTAGATATAAATAGTTTAAAATATAAATTAGATCTAGTAATCTAGATTATTCTAGATCTACTCAAATCTACTGTATAATCTGAATCTGTAGACCTATTCTAGTATTCTAGAGTCTATATCTATACATTCTATTAAATTTACAATCAGAATTTGATCTAGATTTTTAAATCTGGTTATTACTTTTATAAATTAAATTTAAAGAGCATGTAAATAATAAAACAACTAGTCTAGATTATAATATTTCTAGATTAGACTAGTGTCATTAGTGACTAGACTAGAAATTAGTAGAAATAGATCTACAAGTAGCTTAGATAGCTGCTAGATGCTCAATCTAGATACTATATAGAATGATATAGACATAGAATTCTATTAGCGTTGATTCGACTTTAAATAATACTAAACAGCCTATTATTATTTCTATTAATATTTGCTAAATTCTGGTCTAGTTACAATCTAGTAGTAGTATATTCAATATCGACTTAGATTCCTACAAGTAGGAGAAAAAAATAGTGGATCTAATGTTAATATTTGATCAGTAGGCCTCCCTATTCATATGTGAATTATTAGGTTTATATGGCTTATTTTCAGATGGTAAATAGATCTATAGGTCTAGTAACTTTTATGTAGATTATTTTGAAAAAAAAAATGTTTTAAAACTAATATACATTATATATTCCATTTAGATCACAGACTTCTAAAGCCTGGTGCTGTGCCGACCAAGTTTTCTTTTTCCAAAAGTACACCAAGCCGAAAAAAGACCAAATATGAATTTAGGTAAATGTTTTGAAATATCTTCAGTAATTATGTTTTACATTTTTATCTTAATAGTAAATATTTTTATGATGATCATGTTTGACTGTACACTTAAATATATTTTGTTTCCTTTTAGACAACCTCTTTTACCCCAAGATACTACCATTGAGGAGAAGACTAGAGATGTCACTGTGCAAACTGATGACTTTATTACAGATCTTCTAAAGAGGGTAAATACTTTGGAACCAGGCAATGCTAGCCTTCTGGAAGAAGTTGCTCAGTTGAAATTGTGTTATGACTCTTTGAAACTAAAAGGAGATAAAGCCTTTAAAAGTTACACTGGCTTCACATGCATACAGTTTGATACTATATTCAACTTTTTTTGTTTAAGTAGCTGTTTAGAAGACTAATTATTTTTAGATTCTCAAAATCAGCTACTGGTCACAATGATCAAGCTTAGACATGGCTTGACAAACAATGTACTTTCTTATTTAATAAATGTAAGTGAGTCAACTATTTCTAGGATTTTTACTAAATGTATTCAGGTATTGCGTGCGAAATGTCGAAGTGTCAACATATGGCCTAGTAATGAACAGGTCAAGGCTTTCATGCCTTCTACTTTTGTTAACTATTTCCTAGCATGTCGTGTTATTATAGATACTTGTGAGTATTTTATACAGCAGCCTAAAAATCCCAAGCAACAGCAAAGCAGCTTTAGTACATATATACATATAAAAATCATAATACTATGAAGGCACTAATTGGCATTACACCTAGTGGGGGATTTCATTTATCTCTGATCTACATAATGGCTCTATATCAGACAAAGAAATCACTAATAAGTGGACTGATAGAGAAGTTGGAGCCTGGCAGACAGAGGCTTCACTGTTTTAAAAGATAATTTTGAAGCCAAAGGGATAACGCTCTTGACTCCCCACTTTTTAAAAAATAAATCTCAATTTGAGGTTACAGAAAGAGGAGAAAGGTTTCTTGTCACAGATGTCATGTAGAAAGAGCTATAAGCAGAATTAAAAATTTTAAAATATTGGCTGTGGAAATCCCATATGCTCTATTACTTATCATTGATGAGATTCACTATGTTATTTGCTTTCTGGTTAACTTCCTAGACCCTTTAATAAATATAGCTTAATCAAATCTTCTTCTAGTCAGCTTTATTGCAGCTATGCCAAGAATTGAAAATAATATTACTTTGCCTTATAAATATAATGTTTACTCATCACTCGATTTTGCATTTTTATGACTAATGAATTTTAGCATTATTTAAATTTAAAATTGGTGTGTATATAATTTATCAATATAAACTTTTTTATTATGTACTTCTACAGATCAGTGCCCAAAAATATTAAATATTACTTCCTTATTAATATAGTTTTCCCCTTACAATGTTGTTACTTTGGTTTATTATGACTTATCAATTTTTTATCTGGCAACTTGAAATTTAAAATTGGTGTGCATATTTTATTAATATAGGCTTGTTTATTTCATACATATATTAAACATAAATGAATAACAGCACCAGGGACCAAGTTTTTAAGAGAGAAAGTAGTGAATTAAAATGCTACGAAAATAAGGGCATGCGCCGACCGAGGCTCGAACCTGTGACTCCGGATTCGACACCACCGCCTAGCGATAACGCACCAAGCGAAACTAACCTCTAGACCATCGGAATGTCCCATGAATGAATATGAATGACTTCTAGAAAAAGAGGCTGTTTGAAATCATTAAACAAAGCAAATAAACAAGTATCTAAATTTGTACAGAACAGTTGCATCTGTATCTGGGTGTAATAACTATGGGTTGTTTTAAGCAAAAAGTTTCCTTGTCTTTAGAAAATTCAAGACAAAAATCTTTCCTTTTATCAGATAACTGAATAAGACTTTGTCTGGATGGATTGTATATACATTTGATCTCTACAATCGTTGGATTGTCAGTATGGTAAAGCACCCCATCAGGAGAATTTATTTCTCAAAATATTTTTGACCATGGGTTCCCTTAGTTTACCCAATCTCACAGGCAATACAGCACTAAAACCTTTTCTACTATTTGCCAGTAAAAAAGCTGCGAAATCCACAAAATTATCCTGCTTCTTTAGAATTGTATGGACATTTGATAAATTCTTTTTCTGCGCCATTGCTCACAATTTTGCAGCATTGTCTCTCTCTCTAAATACACAAGTTCGTCTAGACTTTTTTTTCACTTTTTTATGATAAAAAACAATTTGAAAAAGAGGAAGTTCAGCTGGTAGGTCTTTGACAATGTCTAATAAGACAAAAGCTGGCAAAGGTATAGTTCTGTCATAGAAAATAATGTCAGAGGTTAATTTTTTGGATCGGCTTGCAGAACTGAAAATATAGGAGTGTTCTGAGATAAGGCAGCCAAAGCAGACATTGAAACACTGGTATCAAAATTTTTTAGACCACTCTTATCACATCTAAAACTATCCTTCGTTTTCTGAGGCGAAATTGCTTTAGGTGCAGGTTGATGCCATGTCTGAATTTTGTCTGTTGGTGCTGCATACATTTCTTTTCTGCTATAGGCTTCTAGAGCAGACAGAAGACCAAAAAGATGTTTACAACAGGCGGGCTTGCAACCCCCTGCACACTGACACTCTGCTTCAATGACCTGAAAGAATAAATATATTTTAAAAAATAATAATAATTACATATATATATATATAAATGCATTAGATGTTCTAAAATTAATAGGTGTGCATAGACTAATTTTATAAAAAACCCTTTCACAGGTTGTAGATTATGCCCACTTCCCGTACCTCTTGCACTGCCTCTGAATATATGATTTCTAATTTAAATTAAATCTATAATGTAGATAAAATGTAGTAGACATCTAGATTTATCAGTTTAGAATTATATTGAATCCTACAATGTTCATGACTTAAATTGTGTTAATAACATTATAAATCTTGTCACTCTATTCTAGGTGATAAGTAAATGATATATATATCTTGATTTCTAGAACTAGCCCTATTCCAGACCTAATCTCTAGAATCACTCTGGACAAGTGTTTCTCAAAATGTGTTCTGCAGAACCTTATGCCTGAATAAGTGTTCCATGAACTACTGGAATAATTAATTAGTAGGCTACCATGTGACTAAATCTCTTTAAAAATTAAGAAAAGTTTTCCGCTAAATACTCATAGTGTGCGAAGTGTTCCGATAAGGAAAAGGTTTGGGAAACATTGCTCTAGACAGTCTAGACTAGGACTATATATATATAGGTCTATATATAAAATATATATATATCTAGATCTAGTAAAGAAGGTCTTGACTACAATAAAAAGAATTACATAGCATAGCTGGCATAGGCCTATAATTCTATATCTCAAGTCAAAGTAATCTAGATCCAGGTAGATCTAGAGACTATATTACTTGCTAAATTTATCATTTTTATTATTTATAATGTATTACATAATTAATAAATTAGTAGATCTATAATCATTAATTTTCAACATTTCCAGTCATAATACTAATACTCAGTAATAGTGCCTGGTAATCTAGTAGGCCTAACTAATAAGTCAATAAGTTCTAGATCTAGTCTTTAAGCAAGTAGATTGACTAATCTAGATCATAGATCTATACTCTATAGTTCGATAGTCATAGATTCTATGGTAATATTTAAAAGTAGCTTACCTTTCCATTGTAGCTAATCACTCCAGTAACATTGTAAGCAGAACGTTTCTTCATCTCGGCTTTGACTCGAGCCTGAACGTAGTGTCGTGACAAGGTGTTTCTTCATCAGATTTAAATCTAATATCTGTCACAAAATGTTCTTTGAACAATGTTTGTCCTTTGATAATTACGTGTCTGTAATCATTTTCACATGCATGTGCTGCATTTATATCATCGCAATATTCTAACAAGTTAACAAAAGTAAAATTTACAAGCAAGAGTGGTTTTCTAACAATAGATTCCATGTTGGTGTCTAGATTAAGCTGATGGTTGTCACGTGACTTGAGGGGTGTTTGTTTACGATTGGTGAATGAGGTCCATTACTCAGCCATTGTCTATGAATGAACTAGAAGGTCCTTTAATCTGGATAGCATCACCCCCCCCCCCCCCCCACGAGCCATCCCTATGATCTCCTTGTTGCTTTTCTATACAATGTTTTATTACCTTTAGTTTCTAAAAGTATTTCCATTAATATTAGAATGATTACACAAGGCAACACAATTTTTGTGTCTCTGTGAAATAACTATGATTTCCTGTTAGCTTATACACCCAAATGATCAAAAATAGTATTTGTTTTCCCAAAAGTTTGGGTTTGTGGTCAGGACATTGATAGTTCAGATCACGTATTGGATAGCATTATACAACGTTTAAAATACATGTAAGACTTATAATACACTTATGGTGTTTTAACAAAGTCTTCACAAACATGGTCCATACAGATGAATAAAAGTCAAAAATTGCATGTTCTTTTAGACTGACGATTATAGACTAAATCACTATCACGGACTAGGCCCCAGATATAGTCCCCCATCATATTCTCGGTATACTGTCCTTGGTATCGGCGTTCAAATTCCTTCAGGTCTTGATGGAACCTTTCTCCTTGTTCCTCTGAGTATGCTTCCATATTCTCCTTGAAATTACGCAGATGAGCATCTAGGATGTGAACCTTTAGCGACATTCTGCATCCCATAGAATGATAGTTTCTCACAAGTGTCTCCACCAGCTCCACATAATTCTCGGCCTTATGATTTCCAAGGAATCCCTGAACAACTGCGATGAAGCTGCCCCAAGCTGCCTTCTGGATGTCTGTGAGACTGTTAAGAAATTGCTGAGACTCCATTATTTTCTTTATTTGTGGTCCCAGCTTGATGTGCAAAGGAGGCATTAGAACTTTCTTAGGATCCACTAGAGGCTCCCACTTGACATTGCTACTCCCAATGGTAAAGTAGGTCCGTTCTGGCCAATCCCGACGATGGTAGTGTTGCTTGGTGTCTCTGCTATCCCAATGACAAAGATAGCATGGAAACTTGGTGAAACCACCCTGAAGACCCATTAAGAATGCCACAATCTTAAAATCACCAATTACCTCCCAACCATACTGTTCATCGTTTAGAGCCTGCAGAAGCTGTCTGACGCTATTGTACTCCTCCTTAAGTTGTGCTGAGTGAGCCACTGGGATAGAAGGTAGCTGATTGCCATTGTGGAGAAGAACAGCTTTCAGGCTGCGGGAAGAACTATCGATGAAGAGACGCCAATCCTGTGGGTTGCAGGGTATCCCTATTGCATCGAACAGACCTTTCACATCATGGCAGTAGCAAAGGTTATCATGAAGGGTGAAAAAGACTGAAAATCTTTGATGGCGTTTTCTCTGACATGTAACTTGAACACTCTCATCTAACAGGTTCCACTGTTTCAGTCGGGATGTCAGAAGCACAACTTTAGCTTTGGTAAGACCGAGATCTCTCACTAAATCATTGAGGTCATCTTGATTAAGAAAGTGAGGTATTCCTTCATCATCCGCTTGAAAAACATCAACATCCTCAGCATCACTAGCGAGGGCAGTGTATTCTGCGATGGTTTGGGAATGGGAAGATCAGGGGAATGTGGAACTGGGGCGATCGAAGAAGGGATATCAGGATAGAGCACAGCAGCTGCATTTTTGCCAGATCGACGCTTTGATGGATCTACCATGCAAAAATAGCAGTTGTTCAGATGATCTGTAGGCTCTCGCCAAATTCTTGGTATCGCAAACTTCATGCTTCTCTTCTCCCCCTGAACCAACCTTCTAAAGTCTTCTTGCAGCAGTCACAACTAACATGTGGAGCCTAAGATCTCCAACTGGCATGCCAAAGTTGGATTTATATGCTTCCTTCATTGTTGCTGATGTTGTCAAAGAATGTTTCTTCACACGTTTCTTTATGAATTCGCCGCCAACATAACAGAAGGCATCTGCTGGATAGGTGCAACCTCTAGATGCCATATTTTACATAAAGTCAATGAAGTCACTGATTTCAATCAACAATCAATATTCACAATGATTTTATCTGAAAAATGTAAAAAAATTCAGACATATATTTAAAGGTACAAAATCAATTCATACATGTAAATGCATATACACTGCAAAACAGAAAATGTTAGACAGCAGTGACAAAACCAAAGTTATGCCTGAATAAATGAATTATAATAGGTGTTCTGGACCTAAGAAACAAGAAAAAAACAATTTCTTGTAGGGAACAAGAAAAAAATATTTTTTTGTTGCCTTGTGTTATTTTATATATTTTTTTTAATGTTTGTTTATATTTGATATTGCAGGCTATAATTCCTGTCTGCCGCAGTTATTACTGTTGCCCTATAGCTGTTGTTTTATTACTGCCTAACTTCCATTATTTCGGCTGCCTAACTGTCTGCTGTAGTTCTGCTCTACTGCTGCTAGTAGCTTACTGTTTAGTGTTGGGGTAATTTGGGTTATTTGGTGGTCGGTTTAGCTGGTAATAGTTGTAGATTTAGCAGCATAGATCCAGAGGCGGCAGAGGGTTTTGGTTAGTGGAGTTGTTAAGTTCAGTTAAGAAGGGTTGATTAATTATTTAGTAGTGCGTATATATAGTTTTTGTTTATTTCTAAGTTTATTTTCATTTTCCTATTCACCTATATTTTTATTGCTTTGTAAGTTGGTTGTAAATAAAGTGTATACAAATTCCTGTTAAAATTTCAGTTTGTTATTTTATCTTTAGTTAGCTAGTCTCGTTTAGTTTAGTTTAATTGTGCTAGTCTCGTTTAGTTTAGTTTAATTGTGCTGTCTGGTTGCTTAGGCTACTCTAGCCCCTTGGTCGCAGACCGAGGTGCACAGATTGTGCCCCCCAGTAGAGCTACCACCTGCCTACTGTTAAAAATGAACAAATGTTGAGCAGCAAGTAACAAAAAGGCCTCACTCAGTAGCGCCACCCTGACCTGCTCACAAAAAAAAAAAAAAAAAAAAAACAACTCACAAACATCCCTGTGGGAGCCTACATTGCTCATCGACCCAGCTTCTAATGGGTTTGAAAAAAAAAAAAATTTCTAGAGGTGGAAACCCGGAAATGTGAGAAACAGTCTTATTTCAAGTCATTGTACAAGTGACTTGCACTTTGGATTATTTACTTTGTATTAAACTTAAGAACAATATTCTGCGCTGAGTTGCTTCATTTGGCGCTAGTGGTGTGTTGGATAAATTTGTAGGCACCTCTAAATCCGCGTATATCAGATGATTGTGGAGACAATGCACATCTCTCCAAAATACAATCGTCATAATTATTATGAAAGTTTACAAAACGTTTAAAAAGTTCCACCGTCATTGGCTTTTGTATTTCGAATCTTTTTTTTTTTCGAATTATACTTAAACATGTTAACATATCCACGTCCAGACCATATAACACTGTTAAGCAGTCAAGGTTATCGAGATATTGTATATATATCATGATCATTAACACTGTTAATTGTAATATACCCGTCGCAGCTCATCAATTATAAATTAATCGTCGCAAAATGGGAGCACAAGCGAGTAGTCAGAACGAGATCAGATTTTAACATTTTTCACATAGAACCAAGTTCACAGATTTCTGAATGCACGTAGATTCGAAATTGTTTATAGTGCTTGGTTTATAGTTGTACTCAGGGGACACAACAACGGTGAGAATATGATTGGAAAAAAGGAATGGTGTACAAAAATGGATTTAAATCAAATGGCGATTTTTGGTACAATGTCCAGCTCAGTCTTAAAAAATTTTTTTTAGAAATAAAAAAAAGTGTGGGGGGGGGGGGGGGGGCGGCCCTAAATGTGATCAACCAGAATGATCGAGCGACGTTCCGTCGGTTTCTGGAATGTTAGCGGGGACTCTATATTAAAAGTGAAGGTATTAGGTATTACAGTCAAGTGGAGTACTCTACACAGCTACACTTGGCTCAGTTCAGTGCGGTTCAGCGGTGTGGTTCTTTACGGCGCATTACGACGGTTCTCTGCGGAGTAGAGTCAAGACATCTCGCGAGTGCGAGACGACACCTTAATCTTGATGTGAAATCAAGTACTACACATCGAGCCCAGTGTGGTGACGTCTGTTCTGAACAGTGGTACCAGTGCTTTTTTTTTTGTGATGGTACGCACCGGTACGGCGTACCCTCACCTTTATTTAATGTGGGAACAAATTATTACTCTTCTTGCATTTTAATCTTTATAATCTTTATAATTAATTTATTAGTAGTTAAAAATAGGCAATCTATCACTGGGTACCGGCACCTATTTTGTTTTACAAAAAAAAAAAACACTGAGTGGAACATAGTGAATGTCCGGGACGAGGCGAAGAAGGCGGTGGAGAATTTGATACAGTGATACAACAGTTGATACGGTTGTAACGATGGAACATATGTACAGTCAGTGTTACGTGTTGCTAATTGTACAATATTGGCTTTGATTTATTGGACTTTTTCGTTACTATGGTGCTCTGAGTTGTCAAGTTCTTTGAGTTAGTAGTGTCGCGTGGAGCAGTTTGCAGAGAGCCTGGATAGTGAGAGTCGTTACAATATGTATATGAAAGAACAGACATAATGTCAGTTACTCCTGAAGATAAAACTACGTTAGCTGACAAAGAAACACCAATGCATAACAGAAGCAGACGAGAACGAACCAGATCCAAAATTATAGAGGCATTAAATACCAATTTATATGATCGATCAAAACTGAAAAAAAAATTGCGCATCACTCTAAACAAGTTTCTAATGTCAAAAGCTTTTCGACACATAAGGAAAAAAAAAAGGATGTGGTTACTTACAGTGAAGAAAACATGGCTTTATCCTGTACTGCTAATGTTGCATTTGCTAACCCTACAGAAAAACAACAACAACACGATTTTGTTGTAGGCATAAAAGATGGGAAGCGTGGTCGAGAGGCTAAGTGCGCAGAGCTGTGTTTACTGCCTAAAGCAGCACGGAAAACAAACTCCTAGATACCCCCACCCCCACGGGTCCACAAATGAGATCGGACCAAAGCGCTCTTAGTATGCTATAAGCATGAAAGTAGCGCTATATAAAAGCTATAATAAAAAAGATAGACGCCATTTCCACATATGGCCATAAAAACTGTTCTGGGAGCAAACGAAAAGCTAATACTCGAAACTTGCCCCCCCCCCCCTTTAACCCTAACCCCAATGAAATGAGTTTTATACGCGATCAAGTTAAAAATAGATAACAAAACGAAAGCAAAGTATACCCTGGATAATAAAACATGTTAATCATGGGAGCTTGCAAAGACCTTCCTTAAGGGAACAGTACCAGGAAAAGAAGAAAAGGCAGATAGAGAAAGCGATGGGAGGACAACATAAAAGAATATACGGGCCTGACATCGAAAGAGGTTCTAAACAGGGCAAAGGACAGGGAGGAATGGAGAAAGACGATCGACGAGTCTTGCTTGGTGCCCCAACGGTCCAACAGAATAAGGGTTGGGTAAAATTAAAAATCATGGACTGTTCTTATTATGCTTATCAAGAAATATGACGCACAAAAGCAAGTAGCAATTTAATGGTATAATTGCACATCAAATGGCACTCCATTTTGACACCTAGTCCGCCTCTAGTATCCTATTATTTACGTTTTAAAAAATGAAACATTGTCTTTAAAGTTTAAAATCACTATTTTTTTAAATAAAGAAACAAAGTATGACACATAAGTTATATCTAACTTCACAATAATACATTCCTCAATCAAACATGTGTTGTCTTGTATTGTGGTATTTCTTCTATGTTTTGAGGTAGAGATGTCCTTTACCAGCTGTTACCTACGCTTTTTTTTACTGTTGTTATTTGTCTATTCCACCCGTCAATTGAATGGTCCGCAACCGACTAATACACTATACATAAACACTTTTTTGCCAATTAGTTGTAGCGTACTTGGTGCCGGAGTTAAAACACCCTCCTCTTACACACTACATAGCCTACATTTTATTTTTTTGTAATGGTTCTAGGTATTTCTGTTAGGCTCTGTGTATTTATATTTAGGGCCTAAATTTAGCTTTAGATAATTCCATGTCTTTATGGAGGGTAGATAACTCTAAGCCTTACGTAAAAAAAAAACGCGGTGGTAGAGTAGGGTTGAATAAACGTATTTAAAATTATGCTAGTATGGTTGTTTATTGTTTGTTTCTGATATTCTTGCTGAAAGATGGAAAGATTGCTTAACACACAGATGACCCTTAGAGTGGTTGGGATTTCTACACCTTGTGTCGACGGACCGGATCTGGCCCGCGGGCCGTATTTTGGGCACCACTAAGTTAGCTCAAACCTTTGCTGCTTTGCAGCTGTACCCAAGCATGGGAGAGGCTTCGGGATTCAATCAGGAGCCGGAGACCGTTAGGCTATTTGAAGCACTCAGTGTTACACCCGCAGGCAGAGTCTGCGACTCCGCTGACTCCAAATTGTATCGGCATTTGCCGTTCCTTTGGATACATCAATTGCGAGGAGAGGGGTGGGTCTGCTGTGCAGGTGACCACAGATAATGCCCAGGAATTCATCTCATCATCCATGACATGATACATAGTTGCTTCGTGACTGAAGGAGGCCATATATATCAATTAAATAATTGTGCAAAATTTCAGCTTAATCCGAGATTGGGTGTGGAATACATGTACACACTTTTTACCAGACAGCCCGAGTGAGTTGATATAAGCTTTGTAAAAAGAATATAAATAACATTACCCTATGAAAAGCTTTTTTTGTGTTTTTTTTCCACTCATTTATATTTAATTCTAAATAAGACAACTTTTACTTTGCCTTGCACAAAAGTAGTCATTAGGCCTATGCCTATACATTCTATAGAATGCCTAGTCATAGATTCTAATATTCTATAGAATACCTAGGCAAAGTAGGAAATCGAGAATCACTTCGTACTTTAACTAAAATAAACACCAGGCATTCTATAAAATCCCTGCATTTCGCAACATACAAATTCTATAATTGTCTGGTTTGCTGCCTGTCGTGCGATATGCGCGCTGGACTGTCGTTCGGACTTGTCGATGGTCACGGGTTCATACACTGCCGTCGTCCTGCGGGACTAGGAAGTAAATTATCAACACTGAAGGAATATCCAAAACATGTAAAATAAATAAACATTATAGTATATAGGTGTGTGATCTTAAAATACATCTAACACATTTTAAATAAACAAACTTTATAATGTATAGGTGATTTTCTACCACAGTCCATTACTACAATCAAACGGCGCCTTCGACACGGAGGTCACGAATCACGCGCTGCATTGCTATTTTTAGATCTTGTCAGATGACAGTCATGTGATTACATCTTGTAGCGTAGGCTAATTCTAATAGTACTTATTCTAGTTAACTAGGTCTAGATTCTAGATATAATTATAATCAAATACTATAGACTCACTCTAAATCTAGTCTTAGTCGATTAGAGTCTAGAGTAGAAGTTAGAATCTAGATCTTGCAACATGTCTCATTTTTATGTGTTTCATTATTATCTCATCTTTGTGATTTATTTGACACAAACTTTTGCTGATTTTCCTTATAAAGAAGGTTTTTTTGACCAATATGCAGACCATTTTAATTTGATGTCATTTTCAAACAGAACATTTAAACAACACTATTTGTATCAAGGTTGGTATTCTAGTTCTAGAAAATATATAAATATATATTGTAATACTTTATATTCTTATCCAATAAATTACAAAGTTTCCTTGAAAAGATAAAACTATATATTACCTGCGTGCATCTATCTATACATATGATATATCATAATACTATTAATAGATCTATACTGTATCATTATATGTGAATTTTTATGTGAATCAGTGAATCATGAAAGTGTTAATCTCTCTAGAGACTTGTATAAACTCGCTAAGATTTAGTCATCGTCTGATTCATGCAATCTTTTCCATTTTTATCCATGCTTCAATCATTAGGAAAGAAGGAGCACTTGTACAAATTACTTCTAGCATATGGAAAAAGAAATGTGCCTTTATTATCTTATCTTATATAATACAGACGTTACTTCAAAAAAGAAGATGATTACGTCCTACGCATCATGCATATTAACCAATGACTTAAATTCTGCCAAGTCACTGGTTTTCCTGGCTAGCTCAGGCAACCCATTCCATGCTCTAATAGCATTATTTTTGTGAGAGACTCATCAAGAACCAACATGCCTGGTATTGGAGGATGCTCATTGTTGGCCTATGCCCTAGATAGGGCTTCATGCAGATTTGAGATGATAAATCTCACATCTCTATTTTGCATCTATTCTATTCTATATATATAAAAAAAAAAAGTTTCCCCTTTCAGACCTTGCAATCTATACATATGGGGCAGATGATGTTAAGGTCATCTATTTCTTTGGCCAGTGGTTAAAGAGCAGGGTGTTATATGGCCAGCACAATGACCAACCACCTTTACTTTCTCCAACTAAAGTCAAGTAAAGCTCGGGTACCCATTTGGGTGGACTCAGGGGAGCCCTCCCTAAAAATTCCCAAATTCAAAATCCCAGTCTTCACAGAGATTCGAACCCAGGACCCCAGATTTGGAAGCCAAACGCTTAACCACTCAGCCACCACACCCCCACTTTATTCTTTATTTAGTTTCCTTATGTTTTTTCTTGAGTTGAGGGGTCCTTCACTGTGTTGTGTGTATTTTTAAGATTGTTAATTTTATTGGGATATACTATATGTACTCCTTCTTTTCTTCTGAATGATTACTTATTTATCTACCCTTTATGTTTAGAATAAAAAATTCTTCCGCTTAGAATTTAGTTTTATTTTGCTGAAGTTATAATTTTGTCTATTTTTGTTGTAAATTAATTTTAATCTTGCACCTTTTAAAAATATTCTCCTGCCTTTCCCTTTACCAATCTGAATTGCGTCAGTAATCAAGTTCCAAATTGGTTTGACTTTGGCTGATGTTCTGTATAAAGTTTCTGTCATCAAATTTTATTTTATTTTTAAAAAGTTATTTGATTTATAAAGGGAAAAAATGATGATGAGTGAAAATAATTTTTGATTAAATTTAAGATGAATACTGGGATCCTAAAGGAGGACCAATTTTTTTCTATGCTGGCAATGAAGGTCCCATTGAAGGATTTTGGACTGCCACAGGATTTGTACATGAAATTGCTCCACAGTTTGGAGCTTTTGTTGTCTTCCCTGAACATGTAAGTATGTAAAAATGTATTTTCTTATGTAACTTTCCTGCTTATAACATGCTCAATGCGCTATGGTCCAAACACTGGGCATGTGGGTGGATGGGTATCAGGTAGAAGCTTTTTAAGCTGCCTTAAGGCGCTTAGAAAACACAGTTGGGTATTGAACTGAAGCCCGCTTGATAGGTAGCCAAGCAGTTGAAGCCTCTCAGCCACACTTTTTATGAAAGTGTAAATGTTATATGTGCTGTACATATATTTTAATATTTCTATTACACGTGAGACTGGTAACTAGTTATGTGTCGCAAATATCGTGGAATGCTGGGTTCATGCTTCCTGTAGTACTCTTGTCATGTGACAAGCATAGATACTACTGATTAAGTCCGTTTCAGTCTTATTTAAATGAGTAGGGTAGATCATTCATCATCTTTTAATGTATGAATTACACATGCACTATTAGCCTTTCTTTGCATGACTTGTAGTGTAATATTTGTTATGAACATATATTATTACATATATGTATTGTCTAAATTGTAAGACAAATTTCCTTGTGGATAAAAAAGATATCATTATTTTTATTATTATTATTTCTGTAGTTTTGTTGTTTGCGTTGTGGGTTGTCATCTGTAGGGTCCTGGGGTTGAACCACACCCACTGCCATCCCCTTGTGAATGTCATGCAGAGGTTTGAGCTAGGATGTAATAATCTTCCATTTTTAAAGGAATGTCTGTGTTTTACAAGCCAATATTCAAAAAGCTACTTCTCTTACTAGTGAAGTCTTCAAATGCGAGGTTATTTTTTTTTAAGTTGCATAAACCATGTGAAAAATATTATTTTTTTAAGATACATTTTGATGAATAAAATGCTGTTGACTTTTAGCTTTTAAAATTAGATTTTTTAAATTAATTTTGTTTAAATTTTTTTTTTTTTCCAAAGAGATATTATGGCAAATCACTACCATTTGGTGCAGATTGTTTTAAATCACCTTATCTGGGACTACTCACCATAGAGCAGGCCATGGCTGACTATGCAGTTTTCTTGACAGCATTGAAAGAGCAGCTAAATGCAACTCAAAGTAAAGTCATTGCTTTTGGTGGCAGGTGAAGTTATATATCTATACATTTTTTACTTTATGTCACACAGTCAGTTATGGTGGTAATAATAAAGCTCTTGTATGTTTCAGCTATGGTGGTATGCTAGCAGCCTATATGAGATTTAAGTATCCAAATATCATTGATGGTAGTCTAGCAGCTAGTGCTCCAATATACATGCAAGATATCAATGGTCCTCATGATTTTTTCTTTCAACATGTAACTCAGGTAGTAGAAATTCACATATTACTGAATTTTCATTGCATTAAATTAGTTCTATAGTAGTATTTCTCTGAGTCACAACACTATCTCTCTTAAAACTTTTGTCTTTATAGCTCAATTTATGGTGTCAAATTAACTCTTTGCTTAACATTGATTGAAAAGTAGACTAAGGCGTCTATTTTCCTTAAGCCTAGTTTCTAGGCTACTTAAGAAAAATTGAGAGGTGAAGATAATGCTTTAGCTAGCACTTGGTATAGCAGGCTATGGAGTCTACATTAATTTTCCTGGCTCTTACTCAGTGAAAATCTTTAGTATTTGTGGTAGTGTTCTCAGTTTTGGAAGCCAAAGCGCACAACAGGATTAATCTCCAGAAGGATTTGAGTCCCTCAAGACCTCACTTAAATAAAGATTGATGATGATGATGGCGAAACAAGTCGTTTACTTAACTTCATTTTACTTACATAGAGCCAAGTAGATAGTACAGATAACTTTTTTTTTATTTCTCACCTTCTAGTAAATCAAAAATAAAACTAGTCTGACTATAAAAAGACTAGTTATGCTTGTGTAACACAACTAAAATGTATGATTGTTTTCATAATTAACTGCACCACATCTTAATATTATTTGTGTGATTGTCAACACTTTTAGGTGTGATGTAATGCCTTCTAAAATTTTAAGCAGCTTTGTTACATCATGACATAAATCAATCCATGTTTTCTTTTAAGAAAAAAGACTTTTTAGTTTTGTATGTCAGTAATTTGTAAAACCTATTAAAAATATTAATATGTTCTCTGATCATGGGCATAGCCAGGATTTGTTTATACAAGGGTTAATTTTTTTCCGCGTTTTCTTTGCATATATATAAATACAATATTTATTTAGCAAGTCACTGCTTTTACCCATCTTGTATGTTTTCTAGTTCATAGATCTATACTCTACATTTTCCACAGTATTTGCATATGTTCCAGTAATATACTTCTTCCACATTCTTTTAGGATTTCAGGGATATTAATGAAAAATGTTATGATTCTGTCAAGATGGCATTTCAATTAATGAATAATTTGGCAGCATCGGGTCCCTCAGGTAAACACATTTTGTAATTTCCCATCACAAGTTTTAATAAGCTTCAAACTTTTTTTTAATGTTTTTTTTTAATAAGTGCATGGTTATACTAAATTCTGTTCAAGTTTGACTTGACTTATTCCTGTTAACCCCTAGGGGAGCATAGAGTGTTCTTCTCCTCCAATGTCATTCCAGTATCCTCAGCTTTGCTGATGATCATCCTATTCTAGTTTTGCTTGGGCCCTGCGAATTCCATTTAAGTACCTGCATAGCAACATTGGTAGTTGGTTTTCACAAGGTGTATCCAGCTGCACTTTTCATTTTTTAATATCTTGAACTACAGGTTTTTGCTCTGCCACAGGTTAACAGTAGATGTCTTTTTGGGCCACCCTATTCCCAATATCTGTCTGGAGTTTGTTTATATTTGACTCTCCATGTCTTGGAACCATTTTATGTCTTGTATTACACAACATTTTATGTATTTTCTCTTTCATGTTTGAAGCATACCATTAATTCTTTTAGGGCAAATTATTTTGTTTTTAAAAAATCGGGATGAACACAAATTTCCAAGGGGTAACATTACTAAAACTATTGTAATAAATAAACTAAATAAGAGGAAACACTAACAATGTTTGTCTTTTTTTTTTTAAATGCGTTGGTCCTTCATCCAATTTACTATCAAAATAAGGAACAATCTCTCTTACATCTGGAAAATAAAAAAAATAGAGAAATAAAAAGTTGAACATAAAAAGAGTGAAATAAATTTAAAATACAAAGTTATTTGCTGAGAGTAACGCGCACTGAAAGAGTTAAGTGTTAAAAGGAAACTTTTGCATGGGTAGTTATGACAGTTTTCTGTGAAAGACAAGTCTTTGTATAAATCAAATAAAGTTGTGGTAATATTTCTTTGATCTAATTGTTTGTCTTTAAAAAAAATTTAATTTCTTATTTTATTTAGGTCTGCGAGTAATCAGTAAAGAATTCAAATTATGCAATACACTTCAAGATGACAAATCCTATCAACATTTACTTGGTTGGATAAGAAATGCATTTACCATGATGGCCATGTTAGATTATCCTTATCCAACAGGATTTATGGGCAACTTGCCAGGTTTTCCTGTGAAGGTTTGTTCAATGTAAAATAAATGTACACTATACTATTACTGCTATGATCTCCTCCAGTCCCAAAGTGACTATGGATTTCATAGAAATGAGATGAATGCTTGGGTAATAGCTATGGTCAGAACAATGTCACCCACAAATCATTGCCTAGCTGCTTGGGTGTAACATTGTCTGCTGCAATCTGATTAAGGGTCACTGGCTCCTGATT
Organism: Biomphalaria pfeifferi; assembly: GCA_030265305.1. NCBI lineage: Eukaryota > Metazoa > Mollusca > Gastropoda > Planorbidae > Biomphalaria > Biomphalaria pfeifferi. The sequence goes on along the minus strand of JASAOG010000290.1, from coordinate 456,448 downwards.
TTTCCTCAGTGTTGATTCCATATGCCTTTCCCATGTTTGTGTATAACTGCAAGGCAGCAGAGGCTTGAATTTTCATTCTCCTTGGTGATTAGCCAGCCAAGGTTAATGAGACTCTCCTACTCAAAGCTTACTGGTTTAGGTACCAGTTACTTATCTTATATAATACAGACGTTACTTCAAAAAAGAAGATGATTACGTCCTACGCGTCATGCATTCAGTCATGCATATTAACCAATGACTTAAATTCTGCCAAGTCACTGGTTTTCCTGACTAGTTCACTTGCCTTGGCCCCTTTTCCTGTTAGTGATAACAGTTCTGCCGGACTCAATATCTGAATCACACATGAAGGCGCATGCCATTGGAGGCATTTTATAGGTAATGGAGTGCTTATACAATAACAACCTTATGGAACTTATTGTATATAACAGCCTTAATTAGTTTTATTTATCAAGATCCTAGAAAAAGTCTTCTCGAGTCAATCTTTATAGCTGTAAAAATTCAACATAGATTTACATATACACATTTGTAGACATAAGTTATCTAAATAGTAACAACACTTTTAAAAAATGTATATTATAATTTTTTAAAGCATATATTTATTCAGCATTTAGAACATTTAGAGTTATAATTCTCAACAAGGAAACTTGTTTTTTTTTTTTGTAAATTGTTTTACATTTTTCTTATGTTTCTTCAGAGTTGATGATAATTTACTTCCTACTCCAAACCTCCCATATGATGACGGGGGATGGCAGCAGGCAGGGTATGAACCCAGGACCATCGAGAAGTCCAAATGACAGTCCAGGGTGCATACCTCATGACCAGGCTGGCGTCTGGCAAATTAGCTTACATCTGACATTAAGTAGACATTTGATATTTCTTAGATATTTCAACAGGACATGGTTGCCTGGTCGTGGGGACTATGCTGGACTGTTCATACCTTACCCACTGCCATCTCCGTCGCCTGCAGGAGGTTTGGACTAGAAAGTAGATTTAGTGTAACTCCGAAGGAACATTTGAGAGTTTTAAATTTTTACTTAATTAGTTAATACAGTGATCAAATATTTTATGATGTGTTATCTGTACAGGTTGGCTGTGAATTCATTATGAATTCAACAAGTTTACTGGAAGGGCTGGCCAATGCTGCAGGTAAACAAAACAATGATATATGTATAAAGATATACTGACTAGCTATTGTAGCTTCATTTAATATAGTGTAGACCAGTAATTGCAGCCATTTATTTTTTATTTTTTAGCTAGCAACCTTGTTTGAAATATTAGAAGATATGTCAAATGTCCACTTGGGGAAATTTTTAATATCTTTATCATTTCCTCAAATAATTTAAAAAATAAAATGTGTTGTGGCTTTAAAAAAAAATCAAACCCTTTAAAATTACAATTCACATGCTGCTGTTGACCAAGATCTCACCTCTAGTGATAGTCATGGTCCACATCTTCATAACTGAGCCAAGTGAACTTCCTAAATTATTTTCTATCATTAATAGAAACAAATATGTTTTGTAACAACATGTCCAATTCCATTGTCTTTTTGTTTTCAGGTGTTTTCTACAACTCCTCTTTACAATGTTATGACATTTATTCTGAATTCATTGAATGTGCAGACCCAACTGGCTGTGGAACTGGACCAGATGCCATTGCTTGGGATTACCAAGTAAGCACCTCAGTCGTAACAATAGTGGGTTTTTTTTGTTTCTTTTAATAGTATCAGTATTCTACTTGTCCCAATAATACATTTTTTTGCCATCTTTAAATTAAGTGATGGGTAAGTATGGTTCTACTAAGATTCTTAAAAGGTATTTTACCTTTTAATTTCCATACATACTTTAAAATTACAAATAATTATGTATATCCATGTTTTAATATAGTTAACGTACTGTATCTTGTTTTGTTTTCCTTACACCTGCTATTAGGTGATGGGTAAGTATGGTTCTACTAGGATTCTTAAAAAGTATTTACCCTTTAATTATCTTACATACCTTTAAAAATGAAAATAATTATGTATATCCATGTATTAATATAGTCTCACTTGTGTAAATGTGCTATATCTTGTTTTGTTTCCTGTTGATTCAGACAACTTGTGACTTGCTCAATGGGTGCTTAGAATCCGAGTTGTTTTTTTTATCATTGAACAATTTTCTTTTCTAAGTTTTTTTTTAAGATAGGTTTTTTTTTTATAAGTTATGGATTAAGGTGGTATTGGAAAATTGTAACCTATATTTTAATCTTTGCTTAAATTTAGTCATTTCATGACTTGTGTTATTATTATTATTTTTTTATATATTTATCTACTATTAGTTGTCATGCAAATGAATAATGGTGGAAATAATTTCTATAGATTGTCATTCATGCATATTACACAAAACTTAGAATGCTCAATTTTACCAGCTAAAAACTCTTTTCTTTAATCTGTTTTCTTATCCAAGTTTATTTCAAACTTGAAGCATTGTCTTTTATAACAGGTCTGCTTTGGAATAAATTTACAAAAGAAAGAAACAGTTATTTATCTTTTTTGAATTAGTTGTTTTTAAAAAAGTGATTTTTTTGGTGGTAAATTACTATTTCTACTAAATTTTGCAGTCTTTCTAAAATACACTAACAATTTCCTAATTAGTATGACATGATAAAGTGAAGTAATATTAATACGGTACTTAAGATTAAATCAAAATAAAATTAAATGGCAAACAAGTTACATAACAAAAAAATTTTTAAGGCAATTCCATTAGCTAGTAATTTTTTTACCCAAAGATATACATGTCAGATAGGAAAACTTTTAAAGCTATTTTCGAGATCTGTGTCCAGGTTCCAGGTTTTGCAAGTTTAGAATTTGCTAGCTGATAAAAAGAAATATAAAAAAAAACACAGCCATGACCTTAATATTGTGCCATATTATTGCAGAAAAGCTTTTGTCTTTATGGGATTAGTGAATTCATCTTCATATATATTTTTTAGTTCTACTGTCTATTCCATTTTAAAGTCTTGTTTGAATAAGGGTTCATTAAAAATTCATTATACAATATTATTCAAGAATTTATGTTTAAAGGTGTTTTGCTTGCCTGAGGAAAGCAGACCATAGCCTGTTGTGTAAGTAAAGTTACCATTTCAGACCTATAGGGCAAATAATGTAAAGGTCATCTGTTTACAGGGTGTCATGTAGCCAGCACAATGATTAACCACCTTTACTTTTTTCCAACTAATGTCTGGCACCCATGAGAGCTGGGTGGACTCAGAGGCACCCAATGACCCTGAATTTGAAAATCCCATTCTTTAACTGGATTCGACCCCCGGTTTGGAAGCCTAGCGCTTTACCACTCAGCCATTGCTCCTCCAGCCTGTTGTGTTGTATATTATATTTATTCACTGAGCTATCACTAACAATAATCTTGTATTTTGTCTAGGCTTGTACTGAATTACTGTTACCAAGGGGAAGTAATAATGTTACAGACATGTTTCCTGTTCTCCCCTGGAACCCAGAGCTGAGAGCAGCTTATTGCCAGAAGACATATGGCATTACACCAAGAGATGACTGGTCAGCTGTACAGTTTTGGGGACAGAGTGAGTGATAAGATTGTTAGAATTAGAATTATAAATAGTTAGTAGAGACTAAAAAAACAAACTAAAAAATGTTTGCAAGCAGAATTATTTAAATTACTATTCATCTATACATTTCAACATTGTAGAAATTGTAGGAATAATGTTATATTAATAGTAAAAATTCATTTGTTATATTAACAGGAAAACTCATTTGTTATGTTAATAGGAAAATACATTTGCATTTAAAACAAACTATTTTTACTTCATTTTCAGATATTAAGAGTGCCAGCAACATTATATTTTCTAATGGAAATCTGGATCCATGGATGGGAGGAGGGGTGAGACTCAATTTGTATTTCTTAACATAAGTTCAAATTAAGTATATAGTTTGTAAAAATAAATAAGAGCATGATGATGAATGGACCTCACGAATCTAGGTATTCAGATTGGAAGTTAATCTTACTTAACCCTTTAGATGCACTTAGTGGTTTAGCCACTTAACACTAGAATTGTAATTCCATTTTGTATGAATTCATTGTAAAAAAAAGCTTAGCACTATAAGGGTTAACTGAAAGAGTAAATGGTCTTTTGAATGCAAGAATAGACATTTTTGCACTCAAGGGAAATCTGTAGTTAACTGATAGAAACAGGAATAACTTAGTATTCCCCAAAAGAAAACAAAAAGTAAATTTTTGCTGCAGTTAGCCTTCATCTTGCATTAGAGACCTTGGTTTATAACAGACTAACATCAAACTTTGGAATTATCAGAAGTGTTGTTTTTTATGCTCAATGATATAGGTCAAGCCAGCCATTAGTTATAAAATTAGCAAAGAAGATGGCGCACATGAATTTAAAGTTTTCCATTTCATTGGTTTATTTAGTTTTGTTGGGAAAAAAAATCATCTTTGTTATCTATAAGTGTTACAATTCTATAGAACAAAATAGGTTTCAATATATATAGATAAATTCATTCATAGTCGTCTGCTTTTACCAGGTAAATGAAGATCTTTCTGAAAGTCTTGTAGCTGTGGCAGTCATTGGTGGAGCACATCACTTAGATTTGAGGTTAGTATTTAAACAGATATTTTTATTTACTATACAGATATATAGAAATATTGTGAACAAAGAGTGAATAAATCAAGTTTAGGACGATCAAACATTTGACGAAACAGCATAATATTTAGAAAAGAAAATGTGTATTTCATGAAATTGTAATTTAATTATTTCTGTAACAACAACAAACACGCTAAGTAATTGCTGAAATAAAAAAGAATATTGCACATATTTTAGTAGATCAAAGGTAGGACTCCTAACAATATAAATGCTAGCCCAAGGGTAATAACTCCAAGCTGTGACAAAAAAAGAACCCATAGTTAAAAATAAACCAGTTTCTGACAACCAACTATTTCACAAATAAATCATGACAGTACATATATATACTCCTTATTTATCTTTGGACTCCAAATAAAAGCTTTATCTTATCTTATCTTACCTTTAGATGTCATTAGCCTATTTTATATTTCATGCACTCAGAAAATAGAATTACAACTATTATTTTCTTTACATTAATTTTAGGAAACTTAAACTTTTAGCAGTAATCTCATTTTTTTTTTATCTATAAAAAAATAATTACATATTAAGATTTTGGAAAATATCACAAATTGACTTACTGACTCCCAGTGGAGCATTATTTTATATAGCACTACTTTCATGCTCAGAGCGCTTTGGTCCAATCTCATTTATGGACCAGTGGGGGGGAAGGGGTAGCTGTCTTTAGGCGCTCAGTAAACACAACTCTGCCCGAGTCAGGTGTCAAACCTCAAGCCCCCTTCTAGGTAGCCAAGCCAAGCCAAGTTCAAGCGCACTTGGCCTCTCGACCACACTTCCCACATAGAGCATAGAGCGCAACCACACCTCTCCACCGAACTCAGTTCTGAGAAGCTTTCTTCATCGGCTTCCATGTTATTCCAGTATCCTCAATTTTACTGATGACTGACATCTTCCAGGTTTGCTTGGGTCTGTCCACTTTCCTCTTTCCTTGCGAATTCCAATCAAGTACCTGCCTTGCAACATTGGTAGCTGATTTTTGTAGGGTGTGCCCCTCAACTTCTGTTGCTTTTTGATATCTTAGGCTACAGGTTTTGGCCTAGATTTCACCCAAAAATTGACAGTAGTTATCTTTAATGGCCACTTGATTTCCAATCTGGCATAGGTTTCTGTTAACAAAGGTCTGGAGTTTTTTCATATTTGTTTTAGTGACTCTCCATGTCTCTAAACCGTACAGTAGGACTGACTTACATAATTTTTAAATAGTTGTTTTGAGTGCCGCGCATCAGTTAAAATTACTGTCATGATTGTTGTTTTTTTTTGTCTATCTTGCAGGTCCTCCAATCAGCTGGATCCTCCAGGTGTTTTGTTAGCCAGAGAAAAAGAAAAAGCTATACTCAGGCAATGGCTTAGTTGACCTAAAATCATCCAAGTTTCATTGTACTTTGAATACATGACTGTGAATGTAGAAATGTTTTATTGAATAAAATTCTTGTTTTGATACTTTAAAATTTTCAAAGAAAATATTTGTTTGTTTGTTAGTAAAATGTTTTACATGTTAGGAATATTCCAGATTTGAAGAAATTTACATCCTAGCTCAAACCTCCAACAGAATAACAAGGGATGGCGGTGGGCAATCTTTGAACCCAGGAACATCGAGACCACCAAACAACAGTCCAGAGCTCATACCCATTAGACAAGGCACTATTTCTATTTGATATACATTAAACATCAATTTGTTAACTTTATTTCTTTTGAAATAGAAACAATTCCTTATAACTTGCTATTTGATTAACCCTAACGGCTTTAGGTAATTGGAGGCCCTATGTCAATCTAGTCATGCATATAAATCAATGACTTAAACTCTGCCAAGTCATTTGTTTGTTTTTTTGGCTAACTCAGGCAACCCATTCAATGCTCTAATAGCACTAGGGAAGAAGTAGTATTTGTACAAATTTTTCCTAGCATATGGAACAAGGAATGTGCTTTTATCTTTGTGTCTTTTGAGTATTTTATAGGGTTTGTATTTGAAGATTATGGTTCAGTGTTTTATGTATAATTGCTACTTTACTTTTAAGTCTTCTATTTTGAAGGGTCTCTTTACTGAATTGAAAACCAATACATGTAAATGTAAGCTCTTCCCTCGTGGTTGAAGATGAACACACTCATTTGCTTTGAACTCCAAGAAGGCTTGAATTGGAAAACTCATTCACACTCAATGCAAGAGTAGATTGGGTTTATTGCTGTATTGCTTGCTTTGATTTGGTCTATTGCTGTATTGCTTGCTTTGATTTGGTCTATTGCTGTATTGCTTGCTTTGATTTGGTCTATTGCTGTATTGCTTGCTTTGATTTGGTCTATTGCTGTATTGCCTGCTTTTGCTTCAAGTTTTTGCCTGATCTATTTTTTTTTCTTTGGCTGGTGGCTATCATTATAGCACACTGACACTTATTGCTATGTGCAACTGGTTACTTCAATTACTGAAAAAAATATAATATATGTATTTTACATGTGTATGCTACAGATTTCGGGCTAATTTGATTGTTTCAAAGTCTAACGAGTGGAATAATTATATTTCAATCTTCTTCATATTAACAGATACTTCGACTGGTGATAAAAAACAAATTACCAATAATGTGTCATAGACTAGGTTATAACTTACAATTACAAAAACATGTTTTATTAAACAGACATCCGATGTTCAGTATTGGCAACGTCTTGTTCTCGATGTAGGCCTAGGCCTACTTTATTTCAGCTTTTGTGTTAAGCAAATCCAACTGGCAATCAGACTTGCGATGTCTATAAACACATTATATAAATCACATTTTCTGAACAGATTTAAGTTTAAAGAGATGTAGTTTTTTTCCCGACCTTACGATCTATGGGAAGATCGATGTAAAAGTCATCTATTTCTATCGTCTAAGCTGTCATGTGGCCAGCATAATGACCATTTGCCGTCAGTTTCCCTAACTAATGTCAGCGTATCCATTACGGTTTAGAAGATTCAGTGGCTTTCTAAATATCCCGAAATTGAAATATCCAAGTCTTCACTGATATGAACTGGAGACCCATGTGCTAATAGGACTATGAGGCAACTCCTCCGACCCATGAGATTCCTGAGATTCGCCAATATAAAAAAGTATTCACACAGCTGAAAATTACGAAAATCATATAGGCCGCGGTGGCTGAGTGGTTAAGTGTTCGGCTTCCGAACCTGGGGTCCTGGGTTCGAATCTCGGTGAAGACTGGGATTTTGAATTTCGGGATTTTTAGGGCGCCCCTGAGTCCACACAACTCTAATGGGTACCTGACTCTAGTTGGGGAAAGTAAAGGCGGTTGGTCGTTGTACTGGCCACATAACACCCTGCTTGTTAATCGTTGACCATAGAAACTGATGACCTTAACATTATCTGCCCCATAGATCGCAAGATCTGAAAGGGGAAACTTTACTTTAGGAGGCGCGGTGGCTGAGCGGTAAAGCGCTTGACTTCCGAACCGGGGACCGAGTTTCGAATCCTGGTGAAAACTGGATTTTTAATTTCTGGATCTTCGGGCGCCTCTGAGTCCACCCAGCTCTAATGGGTACCTGACATTAGTTAGGGAAAAGTAAAGGCCGTTGGTCATTGACATCCTCGTTTACCGTAGGCCACAGAAACAGATGACCTTTACATCATCTGCCCTATAGTCCACAAGGCCTGAAAGGGGAACTTTACTTTACTTTTACTGAGACTCGGTGTTGTTGACAAATGTATATTGCGCGGAAATATAAGTGAGTCGATCGATCACATAATAGTTGAATGTAGCCTACACCTTAGACTAGATGCATGTATCTACACGTACCTACCGTAGGACGTATAATCATCATTTTTTTTTTCAGTAACAACTTTATTTTATAAGATATATATAAAAGATCTAGACTAGTCATTCTACTGGGATAGACTTATTTTTAACTCCCAAGACAGATTTCTGTCGACGGGCTAGAAAACTCATAAATTATCATTGACATTGTAGATCTACTGAAGAAAGGAACCAGAGGCGGCATTGGTCCTGAGCCGTAAGGGAAGACTAGGCCTATATATTTGGTACCCCGTCACACTAACAGGATCGTCCACCTCTAACGCTTAAGTACATAAACATAACTACATAAACTCAAAGTGTTCTCCGCCTTAACTTCTGGATCTGATACATCCACAAAATGATACGTTAAAGACATGTGTTCTTTATGGCTAACATCAAGCGTGCAGTCAAGGATGACAGGGAAAATATGCCATTATGTGCAGGTCTCTAAGCTCGTTTTGAATCCTATATCCGTGAATCTGGTCGTGAGCCTCGGTCTTCTTAATTCGCCGAAGATATTCTTGCATCATGTTACATGGTTGGGTCGAATTTGTCAAGGATCTCAACCAAGCCTAAAAACTGATCGTTGTTTGGCGCATAAAGTTTCTCTGTTCTTCCACGAAATGGGCGGTTTTTTTTTTGTTTGTTTTTTAAATTGGGAAGGTACTGAATGATCGCTAGAATTCTTGCCATAATGCTAAGACTGCGCGCCAATGCAGTTTTTCTTTTCTAATTTGTTCTAGCATCAAGTCATCCATAGCGCTACCATTGGACATTATCAGAGCTTAATCCAACCATGGAACTATAGTCTACTAATCCAACCGCGCAGACACATAAGTATGGATGGCTGCATGGCCGTACGGTTTGTGCGCTAGACTGTCGTTTGGTCGTCACAAAGGTCCTGGACTAATGTAACCCTATATCTTGCCTGCTGCTATCCACCGTCGTCCTGCGGGAAAGTTAGACTAGGAAGTAGATTATTTTCAACTCTGAAGGAACATGATAAACAATTAAAACATTTTATAAACATTTTAACTTGATTTCCAAAAGCCTCGTGCTGCTGAATTTTATTATCAAGATGTTTCCAGTCGCAGCAGCTTTCGTTTGCTAATTGGCCTCCAGTAGTTATCGTGCTAAGCAACTTAATAGAAAAAGAATTATCAAAATTTATTAATTTTTTAACAGTCACCACTAATTAAAAAAAAAAAAGGAAACAAAAAACGTTACAATCAACTTCGTTAAAGTTATTAAGTAGGCCTATTCTTGAATGATCAGAAGTCCGCTGTGTGAGGTAATTGTAGGCCTATTGTTTTTTAACATGAAAGGTGAACCTTTTAAACATTTCAAAACTGACGAATGTATTCAGGATTGGGCATTGGCAGTTGATCTCACTGGTCACCTGCAAGACTTGAATTTGAAACTTCAAGGTAAAGACAAAATTATGATGTGAAGTGCTTTCAAGCAAAGTTTTTTTTTTTTTTTTTACTTTTACCTATCCCTTAGTGGCTTAGTCTATTGGACCGTTGGGCACCATGCAAGACTCGTCCACTGTCTTTCTCCATTCCTCTCTGTCTTTAGCCTTAGTTAGAACTTCTTTCAATGGCAGGCCCTTCCATTCTTTTATGCTGTCCTCCAATCGCTTTCTCTGTATGCCTTTTCTTCTTTTTCCTGGTACTGTTCCCTGAAGAAAGGTCTTTGTGAGCCCCAAAGATCTTGTAATATGGCCATCGATTTTAAGCTTGTCATCATGGGGTCCAATCGCTGCAGTAACCCTGTCTCTAATCTCTTGGTTTGAGATGCGGTCTTTGAATGTGATACCTAGGATCATTCTATAGCATCTGTAGCAAAGTTACGACTGTGGATAAACCAAATATCAAGAGAAAACCGTATTCACTTTTCAACCTGTCAGGAACTAAAAAAAATTAAATACGGCTGCAACATTATGTAAATATATCATAACCTTGAATCGTTATTAGATGCTTTTCAGTGACCGTTTTGGTGACTACGTTTCATACGAGTAAGAGTTTTATTATTAGTATCTCAATTTTCATTTGCTACTGAAAATGCTGCAGATAATGTGCAACTAAAGCTAATAGAATTACAGTCACATTCTTTGTTGAAAGTAAAGTATGTAGAAGTGACTGTGCCAAAATTTTAGTTATTTCCTTGAACGGTACCTACATTGAATTGCGGAGATTTGCAGCCAGAATTCTAGCTATGTTTGCAAGCACTTATCTATGTGAGCAGTTCTTTACTATAATGAATGCTACAAAAACACCTCACCTTTCGATATTATCTGATCAAAATTTGTCATCAGTGATGAAAGTGTCAGTGGCAAACAAACTTCGACATTAATTAATTAACTTATATCCCAGAAAAGATGTCAAGCATCAGGACAATGAAAATAATACGTGCCGGGTAATCACAGTAATATTTATCTAACAAAATATTACTACAAATTTAGCTAACCGATAGGTATCTCATTAATTATTGTATTCTATTGTATTGTTTCTTACTTATATAAAACTAATAGGTTATGTTTTCCAACTGATTTTAGGCTGCAACCCTTTAGGTCATAGTTTGTTTTTTTTTAATGTTGTTCATACACTTTAATGGGTTTAGCATGGCTGATGTAGGCCTACAGGTCATAAAATGCTGTCTTTACTGAAACTGAACGTTTTTTTCAAAACCGAAAATGTCATGTTAAGAGCGTACATTGTAGGGGCCTAATTGGTATCATATATATGCCAAGAGATGATAAGCAACAAGTCCAATATGTTTATGAGAAATGGTCTGGTTTTTGAACCTGACGGTGACAAGGGATGGCTGCCTGGTCGTGCGGTTTGCGCGCTGGATTGTCGTTCAGATTTATCGATGGTCCAGGGTTTAAACCCTGCCCGCTCCCATCCCCCGTCGTCCTACGGGAGGTTTGGACTAGGAAGTAATTATCTTCAACTCTGAAGGAACATCCGAAACATGTAAAACATTTTACAAACATTTTTACAACCTCCTATCGCGACCCCCCCCCCCCTCTTTAGGCGCTTGGCCTGAGGCCAAGAAATGATAAGCAACAAGTCCTCTATGTTTATGTTTATGAGAACTGGCCTGGTTTTTGAACCTGACGGTGACAAGGAAATCTCCTATCGCCCCCCCCCCCCATTAGGCGCGTGGCCTGGAGCGGTTGGCCCACTTACCACCCCCTAACGCCGCTACTGCCTAATGTTTTTGGATGTTCATTCAGAGTTGAAGTAATAGGCTTACCTTCCGCAAGACGATGGGTGAATGGCAGCGCGCAAGGCATGAACCCAGGACCATCGAGACGATAGTCCAGCGCGCATACAGCACGACCAGGCAGTCATACTGTCATAGGGAGTACATATAAACTTAATACTTGGTTGGAAATAAAAGTATATAAATATATAAGATGTTTTTTTTTAATATCATGTATTATGTAACATAAGCTCAGGCTATAAACTATAGCTCCCTCTTAGCTTCTGTCTCGAAAGACAACGGATGCACCTAGATTCTAGATAATCACTGGTTTTTGGTTTCTTTTTGAGTCTTTGCAGAAAATAATTTGTGAATTGACTAAACAAGCCGCTTGGAGTTGCAAAGTATGCCCCTATTCGTGCCTATAAATTATAAATGCACCTATTTTAGGGCTTTCTGCCATTGATGTGAAGCTTTCTCATTCCCTTGGCTATGACCGCTTCATTCCTTTTGCTCCTGTTTAAGATCGTACCGTTTGATTGTCGTCTGAGCTGAGCCGAAGGCTCTTCGAGCTCAAAGTTTGAAAAGAAAAAAACCTGTTAGGTCGTTCAGCCGTAACAGTAAAAAAAGAAAAACAAACCTGTGGGAACACAGTTCTGTTTGAGAGCGACCCGAGTCAATGCCTATATAAAGCATTGCTGTATCCAATGTCTTCGGCCTCCGACACATGGCCGAAGGCCTAGGAGCACTGGGAGCCTCCGTCATCTTCCTTCTTTGTACCAAGCTAACCGTGGGGGACTCGCCATTTATGGAACGGTCCTTTGAGGAACGGCGCATGGATGTGTGACAGTTTTTGTGGGGACTTTTTTACAACCCCGCCCGTGCAAGGGGTGGACTCTCGTCTACCCGTGGGCATCCCCACGGGAGTTATGTTTTGCCATTCATTTTGCCTAGCTATCTCCTCAAATAGCCGTTTCCACCCGGGTGCCACGATGAGGCAGAACAGCGAACCCGGGTAAGATCGTACCAGCACACATAGTCAGTCCCCACGCTGTCCTATCTTGAGCGATTTCCTCTCACATAGCCGACTTTCATTGTTGCCTGTAACCATCAGATCTCGCTAGCAAATTGTCAACATTACGCTTTTATGTGTGCGTGAGAGTTGCTTTTCTAGAGAATCGGGAAATCCCAATATGAATTCAATAAATGTTATAAAGTTAATAAAGATGTAGACTAAATGTAGTCTAGATATAGATCTAGCTTAGTTGGAAATTTAATATAGACATTCCATATAGATCTAGAGTCTAGATCCACTAGGAAAAATACGTTGGTACGTTTGGCCTAGACTATAATAATAATAGATCTAGATTATTCTAGATTAGTATGAGTACCTACTCAGGCCTACTGTAACTGTAGAGTCAGAGTGTAGTGTACAGGGTACGTAACATCATACATGGATTGGATATAATTATATAGCGTGGAAAACCAAGACACCTAATTCACCTATGTCTTAAATCTTGACTAAATAGGATTAGGTCTAGATCTAGATCTAATTATAAATAAATGTTAAAACATGCATGATCCACGACTAGAGTCAGAGTAACAGACGCGTTATGCATCTATTGATCTATCATTCTCTCTGGACATGTTCATGAGTCATATTAATGAAATGATCTGGGAATCTAATCTATCAGTAGGCCTATAGATATATAATAAACCTCCTAAATGAAAGGTCTACTGATACAGTGATAGATTAAATTCCCAGATCATTTGATTTATTATAGATCTAGTGAAATCTATGCCTCAGGCGGCTCAGGCTTGCCACAGCAGGCATGATTAGATTTATGATAAAAAGGCTAAAATACATGATTTTAGCTGAATAAGATTAAATCTAGATTCAGGGCCGGATTTAAGACATGTGGGCCTACATCTCTGGAATCTCCACAAAAAGAATATTTTGAACTCCCCCCCCCCCCCGCATTTTTTTTTACAAACAATACTTTAATCTTCCTTTTGCTTCAGAAGCTTTCCCATTTTTTTCCCCAGCCCTTCTGGTTGCTTTCCAACATGTAAGCTTGTAATGGCTGCTCTCAATTTCTTTATAGAGGGCGTTTCATCTGATTCATCCAAAACTACAAGTGTTTAGTAGTTAGACAAAGAGGTTAGCAAGATACTATTTAGGATCTGGTAGAGTTTGCAAAATTCTTTACCCATCACTCCATTTGCAGTGCACGATCACTGAAGATCATGCCATCTTTTGACTTCAGGGGTACACTTCTGCTGGTCTGAGCTCCAACGGCTTTTCTCATTACTCTGATGTTGCTACAGGTAGCACAAGATTGGCAAAATTCTCTAAGCATGTCTGGGAAAATAGTAAACTGACCATAGCAAACAAAATGCTAATCTACAAAGCCTGTATTATAGCCAGAGTTAGTCCACATACCTGCATCAAGAGCATCAATTTAAACAGTTTTCACTTGCGCTGCCCGTGTATCTCCTGGAGGGATCTTGTTTCTAATTAGAAAGTTTTGAAACTGATCATACACTTAGCATCTATGCTCTTTTGTCACAGAGAAGACTATGTTGGCTTGAATCTGTCACCTGCATGCCAGACAGAAAAATTCCTTCAGACATCCTTGCTGAAGGAGTCAGACCAAGATATTCCCAACACTGACCTACTGAGATGTCAGCAAGCGAAATCTGAGGACTTAAAATAGGCATCAAAGAAACAATGTGGTAGGAAATCACAAAATATCGGACTACATGGAGACAGCCTGTGCAAGCTGGTATGAACCTTGCCAAAAGCAAAATGAATGAACTTGTCATAGAATAGGCAAAATATAAAATTTTATTTTGTACCAAAATTACATATTAAATGATTGTAACTTTTTTTAAAGTAGGAAAATTTGATAAAATTTACAAGAATCCTATTTCTTATAAAATATGGCTTGCTATATAATTAGATATCAGTGTGTGTTAAAAAAAAAGATTTAGAAAAAGTCTAGGGGTCTCCACATACTAAATTTGGCCCTTTCTAGATTAGAACTAGTGTACCTACATTAGATCCTGATAATAGGAATAATATAGTATAGTCGATTATAGACCTTTAAATGTTAGTATAGTGTAAGCTATAATAAGATATGCAGATCTAGTTATAGATCTAGATTCTAGATGTATTCCGCTCTTGACAAGATGGCTGCTCCCTGTTTACAGTTATCATAGATGAGTTAAATTTTCGTTTTGTCGTGTATAAACCAAATAAAATTCCTTTAAAAAGCTATTCAACTAATAAACTAATATCTTTAAATTATAGATTTAACTTAATTCAGCATTATTTCCACTAATTAATTCAAATTAACAACTCTTAGTTTAGGACTATTTTGTCTCACTAATCAACTAATTCTTATTAAAGCCTTATAATTATATTTAATATTATTTAGTCTATATTTATTTTTATATTCTTAGATTTAAGATCTAGTCAGTCTTAGACTTTAATTAAGGCCTTAGATCTACTAATCATCTACAAATACTACTAATTATAAACTAATAGTAATACTCTATATAGTTAGTTAAAGTTAGTTAAACACATAAATATATTGATCTACAATTAGATCTAGATCTAGAATTAGATCTGGATCTAGTCTAGGTCTATATTTTGAATAAACCATTTGATTGTCATTGTAAATTAGCTATCACTTTAGACTTAGACTTAGCTTTGGCCATCTTAGGCATTTTTAACCTTAAACTAGATTTAGACTAGACCTTTTAAAACTATAATCAACAACAGTCATCATGAAATTGCTCTGGCTATTTATCCTAATAATTACTAAATACACACTAGCTGAACACAGAACTAGATCTACCTCAGTCGACACTAAACTTAAAAAGGAAACAACAGTCATAATCAATCATCACACTTTAGATCAATGCAACTTCAAAAATAACCTAACATACACATCCATAACATTAAAGAAGATTACCCATCACAAATGGAAGTTCTCAATCAGACACAGTAGAAATAAATACCTTTCACTGTTAATATTAATAGCAGGAGATGTAGAGTCGAATCCAGGGCCTAGATCTAAAGATAGATGCAACATCTGCAAAAAAATATGCACCATGAAACAGAAAGCCATTCAATGTGACACCTGCGATGAATGGTACCATGCATCATGTCTCCATATGAATACACCTGTGTATTATGCCTTAGGCAACAAAGATGCATCATGGCACTGTGTACCGTGTGGGTTACCTCAGTTTACATCAGGACTGTTTGATTCCTTTGATGCGGACACTTCTAACCCATTCAACATCCTAAACACCATCCCTAAACCAACTCACCAACCACTAGCCAGATCCACTCCTGTTAAACCTAAATCTACTAAAATTAATACAACAGCCTCACTAAACAAACCTACTAAAGAAGTAATACCAAAATACCTTAAAACTTTAGTAATAAATTTTCAAAGCATTAGGAACAAAACAGCAGACTTAGAAATTTTATTAGAATGTGAGAAACCAGACATAATTGCAGGAACAGAAACTTGGCTACATCCTGAAATTTATAATGCAGAAATTTTCAATAGTAATTATGAAATTTTTAGAAAAGATAGGGCTGATAATCATGGAGGAGTTCTTTTAGCAATAAAAAACACTCTTATAGCAGAAGAAATTACCTTACCTTACTCAAAAAACATAGAATCTACATTTTGTAAAATTAATACCACCTCAACATCCCTTATAATAGGCAGCATTTACAGACCACCAAATTCTAGTTTAGAATACATGCAGGAACTATGTAATCAGATTACTACACTTAAAGAGACAAATAAAAATGCAGTTTTTTGGATTATGGGTGACTTCAACCTACCTGATATAAATTGGAAAACACTAACCATAGATAAACACCAAAACCTTAAGGACATAAATGAGCTTTTCATAGAAACTTTACACAACCTAAGTTTAGATCAAATCATTAAAAAGCCAACTAGATTAAACAACACATTAGATCTCTTCTTAACCAACAGACCTGGATTAGTAGTTGATTATGATATTATCCCTGGTCTATCAGACCATGAGATCATAAAAATACACAGTCAGATAAAAGCAGTAGCCAATACAAAAACCAAAAGAAAAATCTTACTCTGGAATAAATGTAACCTAACACAACTACACCAAGCTGCATTAAACTTTCAACAAACATTCTTATTAGAAAAAGACATTAACCAACCAGTCGATGACCTCTGGAATTTCATTAAAAACCATCTTAAAAGCATTATAGAAAATCATATACCAACTAAATACACATCAAACAAAATAAATAAATGCTGGTTTAATAATAGACTAAAGAAGCTTTGTAAACAGAAGGAAAACCTATATAGAAAATTTAAAGCAACCAAGGCAGAAAGAGTTTACAAAAAGTATATAAAAATTAAACACCTAACCCAAAAAGTAAGCAGACAGCTGCAGAGTGAATACATCAACAATGTAATATCTAAAGATAACAACAAAAACCTATGGTCATACATTAAGTCTAAGAAAATGGAAACAACAGGCATAGCGCCATTAAAAGATGAACATAACATAATACATAATGATAATGAAACTAAAGCAAACATCCTAAACAAATACTTTGCATCAGCATTCTCAGCCCCAGGAGACAAAGACATATTTCTTAATTTGAACCAAGTAGACAACATAGAAGATTTAGTAGTACAAGAAAATGGAATTAAAAAACTATTAGCCAACACCAAACCAAATAAAGCGTCTGGACCTGATGGTATTCCAGCTAGATTACTCAAAGAACTAAGCAATGAGCTAGCCCCAGTGTTCAAAATACTCTTTCAAGCATCGCTTAACCAGGGCAGAGTACCAAAGGACTGGAAAGAAGCTAATGTCAACCCCCTATTTAAAAAAGGAGAAAAATCTGATCCAGGAAACTACAGACCAGTATCACTTACCAGCATCACATGTAAAATACTAGAACACATAATATGTAGCAACATCATAAACCACTTAGACAAACATAATGTCCTCACCCCATACCAACATGGCTTTAGGAAATATAGATCATGTGAAACACAACTAATAGGACTAATTGATGATTTTTCAAAAGGTTTAGATAATAGTGAACAAATAGATGTTATCTTACTAGATTTTTCCAAGGCTTTTGACAAAGTTCACCACCATCGTTTGCTTAAAAAATTAAAATATTTCGGCATTAACGGTCCTCTGCATCAGTGGATTAAAGATTTTCTGATAGGGAGAGAACAAACTATAATAATAAATGGCTCTAAATCAACACCAATAACAGTAAACTCAGGTGTACCTCAAGGAACAGTCTTGGGTCCACTACTATTTTTAATTTACATAAATGATTTACCAAATTGCATTAGGGTTAGGAAAATTACAGAGCCATATTTTAGATCAAGACCTAGGATGCTTTTCTTCACATATTCCATTGTGTGGCAAGAAGTGTGTGAAGCCAACAAAGATAGGACAGATCATTTTTATTTGTCTCTTTAAGTGTTCAGGAACAAAAGTCAGATTATTTGCAGACGATGGCATAATATATAGAACAATAAAAACAAAACAAGACACAGATATTTTACAAAGAGAATTAGATGAATTACATAAATGGGAATCAAATTGGAGCATGTCTTTCCACCCAGAAAAATGTCAGTTGTTAAGAGTAACAAAAAAACTAAAACAAATTAATTCCACTTATCTTATTCATGGCAAACCAGTAACACAGACTAAAAACTCAAAATACCTAGGTGTTATAATAAATGAAAAACTGTCATGGAATCCACATATTGATGAAACTATAAAAAAATCCAACAAAGCATTAGGGTTTATTAAAAGAAATTTCTATAAGTCAAATAAGAACATAAAACTAAAATGTTATTTAACCTTGGTTAGGCCAATAATAGAATATGCATCCACCGTGTGGCACCCCTCAACTCAAGAAAACATTAAGAAACTGGAACAAACACAAAATAGAGCAGTGAGATTCATAACAAACGAATATTCACATTTGACTAGGGTAACACCATTAGTAAAATCACTAAATTTAGAAAGCCTTCAGGACAGAAGACTCAAAAGTAAAGTAGCAATTATACATAAAACACTGAACCATAATCTTCAAATACAAAAACAAAATTTAATAAAATACTCTGAAAGACACAAAAATAAAGGCACATTCATCGTCCCATATGCTAGGACAAATTTGTACAAATACTCCTTCTTCCCTAGTGCTATTAGAGCATGGAATGGGTTGCCTGAGCTAGCCAGAAAAACCAGTGACTTGGCAGAATTTAAGTCATTGGTTAATATGCATGACTAAATGCATGACGCGTAGGACGTAATCATCTTCTTTTTTGAAGTAACGTCTGTATTATATAAGATAAGATAATTATTATATTCTTTTGTGTTGGTATTTTGACTATGATTATCTACTTAACATTAATGATGTCTATTAATGATTAAGAATAGATAGTAATTGAGATCTTCAGATGTCATTAAATCAGACAGTGTTGACAACAATTTGAATGTTAAACTTTTCTATTTCAGATGATCTGTCCTATCTTTGTTGGCTTCACACACTTCTTGCCACACAATGGAATATGTGAAGAAAAGCATCCTAGGTCTTGATCTAAAATATGGCTCTGTAATTTTATATTTATCCTTGACAGTGCTTTTTAGATTTGGCCTTTCATCTGAAGCAGGTTAGGCCTTATGTTTCTTTTCACTGCTGTTTATTTAGATTAGAAAAAAGCAATTAGCTTAGTTAGACCAATATTAGATTATGCATCCTTTGGGTCGGACACTTAACCCACATGGGAGACGACCGTATGCCTTAGGCAATCTTCTTTGGCAAGCTTAAAAGAGGATGGCATAATAGAGGTGACCCTCCCCTTAAGAACTATAAAGATCAACTCAGGTCACATTTCACCCTCACTGGCATAGAGGAAAGTAGCTAGCAGCAGATGCCCTCTGAAAGTTGGAGAGCTCTCACAAAGGCTGTGGGACAAACATTTGAGTCTCAAAAGAAAAGCTATTATTGAAGACAGGCGCAGAAGATGGAAAGAAAACTTAAATAGACTGTCAGCGGACAAGGGCTTTGTCTGCATGAAATGCGGAAAAATATGCAGGTTGCAACTGGGTTTGCATAGTTATGTGAAACACTGCACTCATCCTTAATTTTTTCAGAATGTTTTTTGTAAAATGTTTGTTTCTTGTAAAATGTTTTACTTATTTCGGATGTTCCTTCAGAGTTGAAGATAATTACTTCCTAGTCCAAACCTCCCGCAGGACGACGGGGGATGAAAGCGGGCTGGGTTGGAACCCGGGACCATCGATAAGTCCGAACGACAGTCCAGCACGCAAACCGCACGACCAGGCAGCCATTGAAGACATTTCATCAAACTTATTGTATGAATTTGGTTTCATTATACTCAAGGACTTCAGATATGCCAAGATTCATAAGGCTTAAAATGTGACTAAATTTTCTCAGCAAAGAACCATAAACAGCTCCCAACAAAAATTTTTTTTTTTCCATTTGGACAAATCAATATCTTATCAGAATTGTAATGTATAGGCTTATAGGTTTACAAAATATTGTTAAACTTTCATCAAAGACACATTTTTGTGTGATAATTTATTTCATAATTCATGATTAAGTAAATACTAAAAATAAAATCATATCATTGTACATCATGGCACAAAGATATAGACACATTTCTTGTTCCATATGCTAGCTCAAATTTGTACAAATACTCTTTCTTCCTTAGTGCTTATTGAGCATGAAATTGGATGCCTGAATCAGCCAAGAAAACCAATGACTTGGCAGAGTTTAAGCCATTGATTAATATGCTGTAGTAACCTAATGAAACACTACAAGAAGACATGTCTTGATGTTAGGCTTTCTTGAACAAGAATGACAAAACAGTTCACGATAACACAGTACACACACACAAGCTGACCTGGACACCAAGACATTTTTACACACAAGAACAGATCAGTTCACAACACACAACAAGAACATATATACACAACACATGTATGACTTGATTGACCTAGGGACACGCATGTAATCACAACAAATTTCCGTAAAGATCAATAAAGCAGTCTTAGTCTTAGGACATAATCTTCTTTTTTTGAAGTAACATCTTGCATTTTATATGATAAGATGTAAGATGGTATGAATGTACATAAGAATCCAGATATTTGAAGCCGCATATATAGGAATTTTCCTTAATTTGAATTCACTACATTGTAAATTTTTTCTTCTGGTTTCTCATTAAAAAAAAAGTTTATTCATAGTTACTTATAAAATAACATATTGCCTTTTTCACCCACCAATTCAAGCCAGTAGGTTACATTCACATATCCTTCACTTACTGAACCATTTTTAGGATCACAATATATGTATGCATTGTGTATATTAAATCATATATAGGCACTAATATAAACTATAAACCTGATTATATTATTACAATTTTCTCTACCAGGCCTTCTGTAAACACTGCTCAACACAATACATCTAACTGAAGAACTTGACAAAAAGAGTTCCAAATAACAATGTGGTAGTTTAATAACTATACACATCAATAGCCAATGCAACACTATTGGTACACTTACTACAAATGCTTTGGTGTACTTATCAGAAATGTCATATCAAACTCTCCTGGTCTCTTTGTCTACTCCTACAACCTTTATGAACAAGGGAATTAATTTTGTATAAAATAAATCTTATGTGATTTCCTTTGTTGAAATATAAACTTAAGATAATTTGAAGGCATTCCCTTTTCCGTACCACTTCAAATTAAATGGATTTAACTGTATTTTAGTGTACTTATGTTTATTAGCTTGACATACCACTAGTTTCATATTGGTGGGGCTTAGCCCATATCCTTTATGAAAAACTACTAGTCATTTCACTGCTAAAACTATTCTCAACATTGCAGTGCAAAGTCTTTATTACGCATTTAGTCACTTTAGTTTCAGACACATAAGTAAGTCAAAAGTAAAGTTCCTCTTTCAGACCTATAGGGCAGATGATGTAAAGGTCATCTGTTTCTGTGGCCCCAGGGATAATGAGGGTATCATGTGGCCAGCACAATGACTGCCTTTACTTTTCCCAACTAATGTCAGGTACCCATTAAAGCTGGGTGGACTCAGAGGTATCCAAAGAATTAAAAATCCCAGTCTTCACCAGGATTAGGGCCACATAATCCTGGTGGGAAGCGTGTTCGAGGGGCCAAGTCTGCTTGAGCTTGGCTTAGCTTGGCTACCTAGAAGGGGGCTCGAGGTTTGACACCCGACTCGGCAGAATTGTGTTTACTGAGCGCCTAAAACCAACTCCTAGATACCCCCTCCCCCCCAATGGTCCACAAACGGGATTGGACCAAAAGCGCTCTGAGCATGCTATAAGCATGAAAGTAGCGCTATATAAAAGCTATAATAATAATAATTGCATAATGTTGTTGTGCTCTCCAACCATCATTTGAAAGTGATTTGGATTTAAAAGCTTTGACAGTCACCTTCAGAAATATTACAGTCCAATCATTTACAATCTGTAGCAGCTCTCTCTGTCCTACTTTCTTTGCCAAACACGTATGTTACTATAAGACATGCCAATAGACCATTAGAAATAATCTAATTAACAGATAACCTTGAAGCTGAGAAATTCTTAAGTTATGATAAAATACTTCTTATGCAAACAATTGTCACAGTTAACAAAGAAACTAAAAGCCATCAACATAAATTATAAACAAACAATATTAAAAAAAATGGAAACCACAATTCTACAAATGAATACAGTGGAGGTTGGTGGAATCCAGAGAGGCACAACATATAGAGCTGTTTACTATCTCCATGTTGTGTTTAGTAACTATTAGGCACTAGGACTTGTCACTATCATCAAAAATTTATAATCCTAATTTGATTAGCTAATGATTTAATAATATCTCTAATGAATACTAAGTCCAAGAATACAATAGTACTCAATGTTGCCAATTTATCTTTCCGTTTCCAGGTGTGCCTAAATTGGTCAATTTATTTGTTACTGAACAAAATGACTTGAGAATTGAGGTGGACACTGGCATATCAAGTCCAAGTACTTTAAGTGTTGTCTATCAAGAGTAAGTTAGCACTTTTTAAATTTAGACATTTGGCAGAGTGGTGCTTAAAATTCTTTAATCTGTATTTAGTAAGAAAGTTAATGCGTTTCTAATGCCACTAAATCAGCACTATACCAAACTAATAGTTAATAAATAATAGAAAAAGTTCTGAATCAATCTAGTGAAATTCGCAAGAACTAAGGTAATTTGCTTTGTCATATTTTACATGTAATGCTGATCAGTGATGCTGGTCTATGATTTCAAGGAACAGTTGTTTTTTTTTCTTTTGTAAAACATTTAAGAAACTCCATGACTCCATTGTGCTTTCAAAGTATATAGTATTTCTTGATACACTTTAAAAGTTGATTTTTTTAGGGTCTTTGTAAAAGATATGTAAGGTATATAAGACTTCCCAGCTTTTCCTTTCCTAAGCTGATTGCTGAAATGTATATACAATTGAAGAATGTGTGTAAGACTTTATAATAATTCATTCATATATTTATATGTAGTACATCCATCGTGATACAATGATGATCACTTTTATCATCAAGGGGGCTGAGGGCTATGCACTGCAATTTAGTGCCTTTTCTTGTGGCTGCTGAGACCTACGTGAGCCCAGAATATTCGGCTGCACTCTGGGCAAGGTATTCCAGCTGGGAGCTCCTGTTAGTTAAGTTGATTATAAAAAAAAATTAGACTAGATTAAAATGTGTAGTTTGTAGGTGTAGGTTGTAAAGGTCTTCCTTTTTGAAAGAATGTCTGTAATTTATGAGATAAGTTATGTTTAATAGTAACTAGCATTAAAAGGAATGATCTAGGCTTGATCAAAGATTTGTGTGTTTTTTTCAATGGGATAATAATAATAATAATCTCTATTGTCCATATTGAAATAGTTTATTGAACTTTACATTATTTTGTGCCACCATCCATCCATTTTGAGCTTTATCCGTTAGATCTACTGGCAAGTTTTTCCTGTTACACTTTGCAGAATTGGACAAAAAAATGTCGCAGCACACAAACCTTAACATTCAAAACATGCCGAAAACCTCCTCCATAGAAATTGATTACAATTACTTGATAATTTGGCTGATTGGTTTAAGTGCTTGGCTTCCAAACTTGGGTCCTGGGTAAGAAACTCAGTGTAGACTGTGATTTTGAATTTCTGGATTATTAGGGTGCCCCTAAGTCCATCCACCAATGGGTACCTGACTTAAGTTGTGGAAATGGAAAGTAAAGGTGGTTGGTTGTTGTGGTGACCACATGACACCCTGCTTGTTAACCATTGGCCAAAGAAACAGATGACCTTAACATCATCTGCCCTATAGATCGCAAGGTCTAAAAGGGGAACTTTACTTTCCTTGTACATTATTTTGAAATAATTTTACTGTTTTTTTTTTTAATATTGGGCACAATATTTTTATATACATTTTTTTTACTGTGCTCTATTTACATGTAAACTTAACATGTTTAACATTTTAATAGATATTAAAATTAATTTTTGTGTCTGTTCATTATTGTTTTTTTTTTTTTTTAGTTTTAGTTTGGCAGTCAAACCATTGTGTACTGTCAACTGTAGTGGTGATGATACCTGCTTGTGTGAATTTGACAACACTGACCAATACTTTATAATATCTGCAAATAATGTTACATTAATAATCAATGTTTCAAAGTCTGACTCGGCTGAATCTCAGCAAGTGAAACAAGAAGTTTGTCTCATGGATTATGGTAAGCAATTGTTAAATCTCTGTAGACTAAGAGTTTATATTGTATAAGTTCTGGTAAGCTTATTCAAAAACAGAGTATTTGCTGAACAGGAGTGTCAGCCTGCAGGTTACATCATATCATATCTTTATTGACATCTACATTTATATTAATTATAACAATGTTATTTTATAAAAAAGCAATCATAAAACTGAGCTAACATTGTCTTCATTGGGCGTGTCTCATTGCGGGCTATCTTTAAATGCTGCAAAGTTAAGAGTCATTATGACTTGAATCAAAAAGTCACTGCTTATTGATCTCAAGAATCCAACACAAACGGAGAAGCTGGCATATTAATTGAAAGGCCCAATGGAGAAAGATGATCTCTTTGACAGCCACAGTCTTACCAAATCCCTACTATTTTCCCCAAGCTTGCTGAACAGCTAGATTTTCATCCTGCTAGGCAAAATAACTCTGAGGCATCATTTAATAAGCGACAGGACATCTCTTGTAAACTTAACAAGATAGCAAGGAAACTGTCATCCAATAGATCCCACATTGAAATAGAAGGCAATGAAATAGCAGAAATATTAGCTAAAGATGAGAATCGAAAATTCCTCTCTACCTTGAAGAAATGAAGAAGAAAAATAGAGAGTAGAATAAATGAGAAAGGAACCAGGTCTTATCTAAATAAAAAGCAACTATGTCTATTACAAGCTGTGATGACATGACCAACATATAATATTTCATCTCAGAACCGGACACAACAGAATGTTCTGTAAAATAAAAATTGGGACTAGTGAAATATGCCCTTGTGGAGCATCACCAGAGAATGCTGACCATGTCCTTGAAAGCTGCTTTCTCTATTGAGAGGCCAGAACACAACACTGGCCAAAACCCCTAATAGAGCAAAAACTATATGGTGAGCTACCTGATCAGGAAACCACTGTGCCATTCATCTTAAATCTCCTCGCCTGAACCCTTTAACATAAAAATGATAATGAAAAAGATGAATGATGAGCTAAATTAAAAAACACACACTATTTTAATAGTTACAATAAAATCTTTCTCATAATACTTTTAACTCTTAAAATGTTTAAAAAGATAATTTCTAGTTAAAAAAAATTTATGTATGTGTAAATATATATTTATCTATATATTAGTTATACCAGGTTGTGTGAGAGAGTTGTCAACTCTAAATGTTAGTGCTGTTGAAGCCGTGATCCAATTTCGTCCATCCAAGGAAACTGCAAAACTGATTAGTTTTATGCAAGATAAATTCCTCTATTCTTTGGAGCTATGGGCCTCAGATGATAGTCTTCAGTTACTTACAGTAAGTTAAACTCAACATGATATGTTTACTTGTAAAAACAGCACTGTTGGCACTTCACCTCACTAAAGCGCCTTAATGTTCATGTAATTATGTTGTTGTTCCGCTATAGTTTTGAGAGGGTGTCACAGGTTCTTTGTCTTGAAAACCTTGAGGTTTTGTATTTCTGTCAGCAATACTACAATAGTAAACCAAATCAAGCATCTGGACCTGACAGTATTCCAGCTAGATTAAGCAAGCTAGCACATGTGTTCAAATTGCTTTTTAGGCATCACTTAATAAAGTGTACAGAGGGACTGGAAAGGGGCTAATGTAACTCCCTTGTTTAAAAAAAAAAAAGAGATAAATATGATCCAGGAGACTAAAGGCCAGTATCACTCACCAATATCAAATGTAACAAATGTTGCAATATCATAACCACTTAGATAAACACAATAACCTTACTCCTTACCAACCTGGCTTTAGGAAATTTAGGTCATGTGAAACTGAACTATTAGGTTGTAGTGATGACATTTCAAAGGTCATTGATACTGAGCAAATAGATGCTATTTTATTATACTTTTCTAATGCATTAAACAAAACTTACCTCCATAGTTTGCTTAAAAAAAATATTTTAGCATTGCTGGTCCCTTACACCAATGGATGCAGGATTTCCTGATAGGTAGAGAACAAAGTAATAATAAAAGGCTCCAAATCAATGCCAGAAACAATTAACTCAGGTTTAGCTCAAGGAAATCTTTTAGGTTTACTACTGTTTCTAACTGCATTAGCTTAGGAACAAAAGTTTGCACATGATTGCACAATATAGTAGTAAAGTTCCCCTTTCAGACCTTGCGATCTGATGTAACGATGTTTTTGTGGCAAATGGTTAACAAGGGTGTCATGTGGCCAGCACAACGACCAACCGCATTTACTTTTCCCCAACTAATGTCAGGTACCCATTAGAGCTGGGTGGACTCAGAGGCGCCAAAATATCCCAAAGTTGAAAATCCCAGTCTTCACCAGGATTTGAACCTGGGACCTTGGTATGGAAGCCAAGCACTTTACCGCTCAGCCACCACACCTCCTCATTGCATAATATATAGAACAAAAAAAACAACAACAAGGTACTCAAAATTGAAAATGAAATTGTAAAAAAAATCAAACAAAGCATGAGGGTTTATTCAAAGAAATGCTTACAAATCCAACAGGAACATAAAACTAAAATGTTAATTAACCTTGGTAAGACCAATGTTGGAATATGCATCCTTTGGAACACCTCAACTCAAGAAAACATAAAAAAACTAGAACAGAAGAGAAGAGACAGTTGTGTGTCTCATGGACTATTTTGATTCCTGTATTATATTATTGTAATTCATTATTTGTCTTGAGAAGAGACAGTTGTGTGTCTCATGGATTATTTTGATTCCTGTATTATATTATTGTAATTCATTATTTGTTTTGAGCTGAGACACTATTGTGCCTCTGTGATGGCAGTTCTATGATTGTGTTGAACTGAACCGGCCCTACTATTTTGATTTTTTCTTCATTATTTGACTTGCCTTTGTTGGCCCTTATGCCCATTTTCTTTTAATGATGTTTTTCTTTTGTTCCTTTATAAACTCTTTATTAGTTGTAATGAAATCTCAAAGTTATTACTTGTATGTCTTAGTAAGTTATATATCTAGAGGTTATAATTAATAGCCTAGATAATATAATTTGGGACCACAAAGTACCACTGGACTAACTTGCCAGTACGGCAGAGGTCACTGTTCTTATGACCTATCCTAATTCTAGGTCACAGTCTGTTAAGATGGAATGGTTATAATTTATAAGATAACATAAGACTAGATTCATGAAATGAATTTGGCAGCCTGTGGGTTTAAGTTAGGTCATAAGACAGTGTGACCTCTGGATGGCCAGCAAAGGAGTAAACACTAACAATTTAAAATAGACTTTAATTTGACATGTCTCAATCACCAATTTTTTTATTTATAAAATATTGTCTTTTGCTGCCGTTATTTGTTTCAGCACAAAGTTTCAAAATTGTTTTACATTTTGAGGTGTTCCTATGGTAGACTTTTTGCTGCAATATCATTTTTGTTTTACTAGGTAGCCTTTATGTTTTGTAGACTTCAGATGTTTGTAATTATAGCTTTAGGCTATTTACCTAGAGAAAATTATTACTTGATGGCTTTTATGTTATTAAAGCAGAGTTAGCTTCATTTTTACTCTACATTGATTAGTGGATTGCTAAATCTAGTCACTAAGACCTTTTTAGCCTAACCTTTTATCTTCCAATTTCAATTCCAATTTTTCTATTCAAGTAGAGAGTTCTTTTGAAGAAATAAAAATCATAAAAATAGAATAACCTGTAAATAAACTTGTACTTATTGCTATAAATGAATATAGGAATAATAATTTTTTTACTTTTTTTTTTCTTTGGCAGATGAGTTTGGCTAAGGATTATTTGTTTGATGCTGATTTGTTCGAACCTGACTATGGTCTTCAATATGCATCCATTACGTTTGACAGTTTAACAGAATCTACTCACTACACTCTACTGGTAACAGGAATTGTGGCCAACAGAAAAGGGTGTACACAATATTTAAATTTTACAACTCTATTATTAGGTAAAGGTATTAATTTTATTAACCAAGCATTATGTACTGCAATTAATCTTACAACTCTTTTTCTTTTTTTTTACACATATAACCTAACCCTAGCCCTAGCCCTACAAATTTACAATTACAACCATTCCATCTTAACAGACTGTGACCTAGAATTAGGATAGGTCATAAGAACAGTGACCTCTGCCGTACTGGCAAGTTAGTCCAGTGGTACTTTGTGGTCCCAAATTATATTATCTACAATTTACAATTAAAAAAAGATAATTACATCTTAAGCATATCAATGTGTTGATCTAGTCATGCAAGTTAAGTTATTAGGCAGTGTTAGCCTTAACCCATGAATTGGCTCAACAAACTTTTAGTGGTGTCTGGAAATTTTTAACAGTTTATGTGCTTGCTAGTCATGATGTGAATCTGTTTGAATAATAGAAAATTGTATCCATTTGAACTGCAGTTGATCATTTATATAAGATAAATGATTTATTTGTTCAAAGCTCTTTAAAGACTCACACAACATTGTAGGCTTAATGGTTTTGAAGATCATATATACAGAAAAAAGCCAACATTTAATTTCTATAAAGTCTTTTCCCAGATAGACTTTAAATATCCCTGTGTTTATTGTATAGCAAATAGATTTTTTTCTTGTATAGTGTTAATACTTGTTATATATCAAATGATATTTTTTAGATGCAGGGTTTGGGATTATCTTATCTTCTTATATGATACAGACGTTACTATTGATTTACAATTGAAAACCAAACCTATGAAGATCATTGTCACTTGTAATGAAGTTGATGAATAGTTTAATTTTTTTTTTACTCCATTTTTTAGTCTGGTAATTGCTGGAATTGATATAACAATTTAATTTAAATTTAAACAAAATATTTTCAGCTCCATCATCACCCCCTCAGCTAGATATGTTTACATATTCCAGATTTAATGATCAAACTGGCATGTCTTCATTGTGGCTGATGTGGAAGGTTAGAATTTATTTTATGCTGTAGCCATGCTGCATTTATAATGAAGATTTTGTGTTAAGCAAATTTAACATGGCTTGCTCCTGATCATGTCTCAGCAAATGTTATGATCCTATACATCAGAGTTGTACAACTTTGAAACCTCATGAGATCCTGAGTTGCTCAAAGTCCCTGCAATATCGATGAATATCCTATTCTTGGCTTGGAAGTAGCATCACAGTTAAAGCCCTTAAAAAAAGGGAAAATCAGCTAGGGTGGGAACTATTCCTGGTGAACTTCTAAAGGATGGAGGAGAAACCATAATAAATGCACTATTTAAGATTTGCAACAAGATCTGGCAGTCAGGAGAATAGCCCAAGTTCAGGAGCCATCCACTCATCATCACTATCCCAAAGAAAGGCAATTTATAACTCTGTCAAAACTACTGCACAATCAGGCTCATAAGCCATCCCAGCAAAGTCCTTTTAAAAAGTATGTTAAACTGGCTAAATCCCATAGCAGACAAATTATTATTATTATAGCTTTTATATAGCGCTACTTTCATGCTTATAGCATGCTCAGAGCACTTTGGTCTAATCTCATTTGTGGACCCGTGGGGGGGGGGGGGGGGTATCTAGGAGTTGGTTATCTGTGCTGCCTTTAGGCCCTCAGTAAACGCAACTCAGCCCGAGTCGGGTGTTGAACCTCCAGCCCCCTTCTAGGTAGCAAAGACAAGCTAAGTTCAAGCGCACTTAGCCTCTCGACCACGCTTCCCACTAGTTATATCAGAAGAACAAGCAGGTTTTAGACAGATCATCATATCAGACCTCCTAAAGCTAACAAGATAATTATTTTGACAGTTACAATCATTTTGATATCTAAATTGGCTTACTGCTTTACTAGCCAGTATGCACAGTTGTGCCAAAATCTAGTTTGATTACAACTAAACAAAATGTCTATGGTTTCAATTTTTTACCGCTATATGCTTAATTAGATACAATCTAAATTGCAACAGTTTTTATTAACATAAACAATCAAATGTTGTGACGTCAAACCCAAATAGTCGTGTTTGTGTTGAAAGGAGTTGAGGGGAAAAAACCTACACTGTTTAAGGCTTGGTAGGGCTTTTAATCATTTTAAAAAAAAATAATATAAGTATTACCCTAATTGAATAACTACTTCAGAAATATGTAAAGAACATTATATAATACAGAATATTTAGCCTTGGGTCTCATTATAAAATTATATTGTAAATGACTGCACCATTACCAGAAAGACTCTTTTATCTTTTTAACCACTTGAAAATTTATGATTCATTTCAAGAGGATGTGAACAATTTAAATTAATTAATTTCATTTTGTTTCCAGCCTGAGGAGACAAATGGAATCAAATATCATTTAGAAATCAGTTCAGACAGTGAACCAAGTGTGTATTTTAATTTGACTACAAACTACATCCTGCAAGCGAATCTACCACCAAAAGAATTAGTTGTTGAAATCTGGTCTCTGAATGATATTGGTCAGTCTCAGAATGCCTCACAGATTTTGATCCCATTTACTCAAGGTAAGAATTATTTTATTTTACATTTAATTTAGATACATGATACATACAGACCTATTATTTATTATTTCTCTGCATGTGTCAGAGTAATACAATACAGTGTTAATACCAGGTATCCATCAGAGTTTGATGGTCTTCACCGAGATTTGAACCCAGGACCCTAGAAAATAAAATGCAAATAAAACTGGAATTTTGACATCAGTCAGAATTTCTCTTCTATCCTCACAGTCTTTACTTTAGTATCTCAGTCTAGACCAGAATTCCTTTACAGAGCCAAGGTAGTATCTAACAAGATCAGTTTAAGGCAGTCAAAGATTTCATTTTAACCAGCAAGATTCCTTTCACTTGGGTATAACTTGCCTCAGCGAGCAACTAATATGCTGTCCAACATCAAGAAAGCAAGTGACAACTAATTCCAAACCATATGACTCAGAGGGAAGTTCCACAAAAATTTCCGAGACAAACACAACGATGACATTCAGCTGTATCAAACCAAAAAGATAAATGTAGGTGTTCTTATTTAGTCTGACTCTCACTAAAATGTGACTTCACAGTAGTTTGACATACTAGATAAATTGCAGTTTGGAAGTCAAGGGTCAAAACATAATTGTTACATGAAATTTTTTGATGACTTGATTTTTTTATTTTTAGTTGCATACATTTGATAAATCACCCCTTGACACCCAATATCTTCTTCTTTATGAAGCACTCATCTATATATATTCTATTTTTTATTGCCCATGTATTCAGTTCCTAGAAATTCTATTATGATATTAGCCATAGTTTTGATTCAGTAATCATCTTCTCTAAACTGTCAACTGATTCACATTAGTGTATTCACTCTTTTAAAGGCAGTCTTGTACCATTATTAGGTAATGGATAAAAATAAATTTTAGGGTTATGAAACTTTTCAAATAGAAGAATGATTGATGACTGATAGAATGTATTCCATTTCTTTTACCCTATATCTTGTTTATTCAAATCAATTGTTCGGGAAAATCTGCATAATGTGACCTGAATAATTAAATAAGGTCAGTTGACCTCCTGCTAGTCAGCTGATGGTGTGCTGTCAAGCGTGACATAATACACACACATGTGACACCTTGGCTTCCAATGGACCTCATTCACTAATCGTAAACAAACAACATTTAGTCACGTGATCTTATTGAGAAAACAACAAAACAAACGGTCATGTGACAACCATCATGAATTAAACATGAGATCGTAAATTATATAGAAGAGATAGAGCACCACATGGCTAAATGTTGTTTGTTTACGATTGGTGAATGAGGTCCATTTATCAGGTCTCGGGTTCGATGGGGGAAAAGTAAAGGCAGATATTATGCTGGTCATATGATACTGTTGTTAAGTTAATTGTGGGCCCAGAAACGGATGACTTTTACATCATCTGCCCTTTAGAATGCAAGGTATAAGTATCCTTCACCTTTTTTTTTTTTTTTTTTTTTTTTTTTTTTTTCAGATAATTTTACATACAATGTCATTATAGAAATTTTGAATGACAGCCATGCATTTGTATATGCTAATTTCTCCAACCAAGAGAGTATTCAAGACATTGCTTTTCATGTTTGTGAGAGTGAAGATACAAATCAAAAGATTGACATCTGTTTAGTAAGTCTTAAGTATAATTTAAGTAAATTGAATATCTCCTCTGCCCCTACAGTGAATAGGGTGTGTCCCACAGGACATGTCCAAAGCAAATATTGTCAAAATATATAAAAACAAAAGAGATTGGAGTGATTGCAACAATTATATGAGGTTATCTCTCTCCTCAGCATAGTTGGCAAAGTATTCACTATCCAGGCTGCAAGTAATAGCTTCTGTAGTTTATCCAGAGTCTCAATTTGAATTTAGGCGTGGTAGATCCACTATAGACATGGTATCCTCTCTTAGACTTCTGCAGGAGAAATCCCTTGATAGAGACAGACCTCTATGCATTGTATTAGTTGATTGGACTAAAGCCTTTGATATGGTCAACAGAAGTGGCCTTTTCAAACTCTTTAAGAAAAATAAGATGCCCTCCCAATTTACTTAAGTTCATTGAATGAGGAAACAAAATGGACAGTGAAATTGAAAGGCACTCAATCATTAGCCAGATCAGCAGCAATGTCAAACTGGTACGTGTGCTCAAACCTACTCTGTTTGACTTTTTTTTTTCCTGCCTGCTGCATTATGCTTATAATGACATCAATGAAGGTGCTTTCAAGATTTTTTTGGAAAACTCTTCAATGTATCCAGATTGAGGGCAAAAACCAGAATTAGGTATTAATCAAAGAATTTCTGTATGCTGATGATGCATCTATTGTTGCTGAATTTGCTAATCAGCTTTAGACCTGGTAGACAGACTATCCGCTGCATGCCAGACGTTTGGCTTAAATATTAGTCAAAGCAAGACTAAGAATCTGGTTCAAAACACATTCACTGCAACTCACATGAACATTGATGGCCAACCCCCTGGAAATTGTTGACCATTTCTGATATCTTGGTTCCACTATCTCCAATGATTTGCTACTGGATAAAGACATCAGCAAAGGAAAGCCAAAGCAATGGCCACCATATCATGGCTACAGAAAAGAGTGTTGGACAATACCTTGCTGACTCTCAATACCAAAGTCTTAGTCTACCAGACTTGTGTGATGAACATTCTGCTATGTGGCAGTGAAACATGGTCAACCTACTCTTGGATAAAAAAAATATTCCGCCACCGATGCTTAAGGTGGATTTTTTATAATAAAGTGGCAAGATAAAATAACCAATGTTAAGTGCAAGGTGCACTGTTATCGGCAGTAAACTTCTTGGCAGGTTTGCTTATGTTCACAGAATGCTACAAGGTCGACTCCCACGAGACATTCTGCATGGTGATTTAATAGAAAAGCTGCAAGTCGCCAACTTTAAAAGGTATATTGATGCACTCAAATGTGACATGAAGCTCAAAATTGACATCAACAGTTGGGAAAATGAAGCACTGGATAGATCCAGATGGAGAGCAAGCATAAAGGAAGGGTCTTGTACCCACCAGAAGTAGAAAGAAGTGTGACATTGCAACAGCAACTGGCGCTTACAAATGCCCAAACCTGTGACCACAGCTGTGTATCAAGGATTGGCCTCTTTAGTCATAGTTGCAAAGGGAAATAATTGTCTCACAAGACATAAAGTGACAAAGATTGAAAAGGAAGCAATAAACGGAGAGATTGACATTTTTATAGCAAGTCATGAGTCTCTATTTTGAAGTTGTCAATTTTATCTGAACAGGTGAAAGGAAAGAAAGTTATAAAGTTAATACATTTTGTAACAACTATATGCTAATGTCAAAGTTCATGCTATATTGCTTGTTGAGAAATGTTAAAATTCTTTGGCACTTTGTTTGCAAAATTTCTGACATTTTAGAAAAACGTTTTTTAAAAATGCTTTCATAACTAGATACACTTTGGTATAGGTCAACCTTAAAATAAAAAAATAAAAAACTTTTAGTGTAGTTACAAATGAAGAAAGCGTTTTGAAAAGTAAAAAAAGTAATTGTAATGATCTAATATACAACTCTGAAAAAATTGATTTTATATCTGAATGATACTTGATGTAAGAACTTTTTACTTTTAAAAGCATTTGAGAATGGATCAATGCTTGAATCAGCGGTGAAAATAAATCATCTAACTAACTCAAGATTTCCAATGAATAATAATAATATTAACACAAACACATGAGACATAATTTTTTTTTTAAAACTGAACATCACAATGAAAAGTCGACAAGTTAACTTGCCAACTTTTATAACTGCACTTATTTAGTCTATATTTTTACTTAGCTGGAATGACCTCTATCCAGAAACTAGATATATTCATCCTTATAGATTTTATTATTTATTTACATGTTCTTTCTATATTTTTTATTGAGGCTCTTTTGTATTTCCCAGGACTATCCCTACACTAAAATGTTGAACAAGACGAGGCCATTTCAAAACCTACTTCAAGTCTTGTTCTTCATTGTTGTCTCTACCAAGCTACCAGAATCAATCACTTTGGAACAAAATGTCACATACGTCCAATATTTAGATAAAAGACTGATGTATAAAGAAACTGTTGTTGTAGCCAACGTGACACTCAATGCTCAAACAAAACCAATGAATCTGAGTAATTCAGACATTTTATTTCATCTTAGAGACACTCATACAGAAGACCAACGTAGAAAAAGATCATCTGATAGCTATCATCTTAGAGACACTCATACAGAAGACCAACATAGAAAAAGATCATTTGATAGCTATCATCTTAGAGACACTCATACAGAAGACCAACGTAGAAAGAGATCCTCTCCTAGTCGTCATCTTAGAGACACTTATACAGAAGACCGACGTAAAAAAAGATCATCTGATAATCCCCAATCAAGTTTTTTATCTTTGTCTAGTTTAGGAGCTTCATCAAAATTCTTCATTTCTATCAAATCTGAAGGATTCTGGCAGGGAATGAAAAAAAGTCAATGTTATTTTAGCAGACAATTGGGTAAAGCTGATTTTACTTCCTTTTTCAGTCTAGTCCAATGTTGATTTTCTTTGTTTGACCTTTATATTTCTTGACTATTTTTGACATTTGTAACACCAAAGTGATTCATTCGTATTCTCAAATGTTTTAGCCTAAAATATGAACTGAATATTAACATTTAGAGCCACTTAATACAATCATTTACTTTAAAATTCCTTACATTGTAAGTTATTATTATTATTTAATAATATATATGTTTAAAAAGAAAAATTCCTCCACTTGATATATTAGAAGATTTAAATAAATAGCTTTGACTATTCTACTGTCTGTCACGTTGGCATGTACTAAATTTGTAAATATGTTTTTCTTTTGATTTTTGTTAATTCAAAATTTTTTATTTCAAAACATTCTATAAAAAAATCAGAACTCTTCAATTATTAGCAGAACAATGTAAAGGCTTCTAAGTCTCTGCTAAATTAATGACTTATAATTTCTTTAAGTCAAACGCTACTTTTCTAAACATTTATTTGCGACACCTTACAATCATTTTTTCAACCTAAAAATCTTTATTAATATACATATATATTTCAAAAAAATTAAATCCTAGAATGTAACTATCCATTACATTATATAACATTTCAACTTACTCAACCTTTTTTTCTTCATTTTCAAACTTGTATACTTTTATATGCAGCTTGAAAATTATAGATGTCTAACTTTAATTGTAATCTTTCATTTTATCTTGAAACATTAGTATTATATTTTTTTTTAAGTTGTCTCATTTTCCAACTATGTTTGTGCAGCTTTATTAACATTTTATTTGACAGCTGATACAAAGGTCTTTAATCATAATACATAGATCTTTAATTAAAATACATAGGTCTTTAATCATAATACATAGGTCGTTAATCGTAATACATAGGTCTTTAATCATAATACATAGGTCTTTAATCATAATAATAATAATAAGGCTTGTCTGAAGGTTAGTGAGGAATGCAGTTTTTCCAGTGGCTGCGCAGCTCCAGCTGTGACCTACATATTTTGCCACAACCAGGGCAAGCATAACCATTGTCCACAGGTGGTCGATTTAGAGTTTCTTTTCGCCGTCTGCATCTGTCTTTGGCAGCGGATTTTCTTTTGGTCTCAAATGTGTGTCCCGCGGCCTTTGTGAGTGACCTCCAGCTGTCTTGTTCCGATGCCGCATGCAACCAGGTGCACTCTTCTATGTCAGCTTAAGCAAGTTGGCGCCTAAGCTGGTCATTATAGCGTTTCCGTGGGGCCCCTCTGTTACGTCGACCACCTATTAGCTCACCAAAAAAGACTGCTTTTGGTATTTGTTCATGATACATAGGTCTTTAATAATGATACATGGGTGTTTAGTCATAATACATGGGTGTTTAGTCATAATACATGGGTGTTTAGTCATAATACATGGGTGATTAGTCATAATTGTTATTTTTGTTATTGAAATCCAAAGTCAGACAGGTAATTTATATTGACATATTGAAAACTTTACACTGAGCCTGAGGTTTTTCAATATCAGTCAATTAATATACATATCCACACCAAAAAATAAATGTTATTACATGTAAATTCTTATTACAGTACAAATGAATTAGAACTCTGTTAAAAACATCCTACTCATGGCAAGTACTTGTATATACTTGTTAGTATTTTAACAAGAAATATGTTGCTTATGCTTAGGGAATGGCATTTTTTTCAATTTTAAAAGCCAGTATCCTTATTTAGATCTAGATCAGTGCTTTTCAAACTGTCGTACGCATATCACTGGTGATACTTCAGCCATGTTAAGAGGTACTCATGCAGTCTCCTACTTTCCATGAATTAATGTCTCAATCTTTAGGTTTTTATTCTTTTTATATTTTTTCAGCTAATTTTATTGCTAGAAGATATGTGAACAATCTAGAAGGGAAGTAGATCTTAAGTTTTAATTTTAATTATAACCCCTAGTTAGAGACAGAAAAATCCAGGAATTAAGTAATATCAGTTCCAGTTTTACTGTTACACCTGGCTTCTCAGCAGTCTTTTCTATTTAGTACGATATATGGTTTATCTCAAGGAAGGTGGTGTGTTTCTGATTTGTGTGCACTTTTAACTATTTTACAAGATGGAAAAATTTATCCTCAGAAAAGTGACAATATATTGTTCAAGATATTCTGAGTAGTGGTTCAAACAAAAAAGTTAGCACTGACACCAAAACAATATCCAAAGAACCACCAAAGAAGAAAATAAAGACTGCTTAACCACCTACGGTGAAAATTATTTGCAATGAAGTTTTTACTGCATTGAAAGTGACACTCATCAGAAGCCTGTGTGCATTATCTGGATTGAACTACTGTCAAACTAGTGTATGAAGCCTTCTTGATGTGAAAATATTACTAATATGATTTTTCAGTTGTTTGACTGACTTACACTTATACACCTATACATTTTTTTTTTTAATAATCAGTTTCATCTCAAATTAGACTATGATTTCTTTTTTTAAATGTATACTGCAAAAATTAATGATTCATTGACAGTGGAACTTCAGTTTACTGGTCCTAAGTTTGAAAAACACTGACCTAGATCTAAATCTCTGGCTCCTCTGCTTAGGTCTGTTGGTCTTGTAGAGTAGGATCAGTAAATACCTAAATTTAAAGACTTTTACACTATTAGTAATAGAAACTCAATTAGTAATCTAAGAATTATGATCTTTTCTTCATTGAAACTTGAGTTTAAACATGTAGAAATAGATCTAGATATTAAGCTAGATTTAAGGTAGTAGTTCTTTGATAATTAGAAATCACCTATTAGAACATGTCTAGAACTGTGAGTAGCCTAATTATATCTTGATCTAAACTAGTCAAGAGACACATTTAGAATCCATAATAGCTTATAACATTAGCATGTAAAATCTTTATAAAATTATGTCAAAAAATATAATTTAGAAATATATTCTAACGTCTTGGTATATGCTAAAAATGTAATCTAGCCATTATATTTGTTTACATTAGCAACAATAAAAGCCACAATGTAATGTTGTTCTATAAATATTTACATTTTCAATTTTATATGAAACATATATGCATGATGATTAATCCTTTTTCTGAACTTTAAATCCTTTCTTTAATTGGTATCTATTGCTTTTAGTAGGTAATGACCAATACCAGAATTGGGTTTTCATTTGAACACAGGACCCCCTCAACAAGAAAAATAACACATTTTTTAAATTATAAAGTGAATGTAGCTAAATTAAGTTGGCTTTTTAAAGAATTTAAATAAAAAAAATTAATGTATAAAATCTCATTTACACATTTCATTTTTCTTACAATTTATACTTTCTAAATTGAATAAAAAAAGATTTTTGGTACATTTTTTTCAGGGGTATTATTATTTAGTTTACTTGTATTTACAATCAGCACTTGTGAGAACTATTGTATTTGATGCAGTGAAGTTGGCTGTATTGGATTATTGAGCTTTTTTTTCAACTAACCGAAAGTCTTTCATATATTATAATTAAAGGTCTTAAAAATAATCTAACAGCGCCATTTTTTATTGTAATCAGATCAATATTCTTTGAAAAATGCCTTTAATTTGGAATATTTTAAGCAATTCAGAAAAAAAAAAGCATTTTTTTGCTTTGGTTTTTGGTCCTTAATAAAACCTCTACTTTTTAAAATTGAAAAGCAAAAAATATTCAAAGATTAAAAAACAAATCAGTTATTGTTATAAGTTTAGATGAAAATAAAGCAATGTAAAAATCATAAAGACTCTGAAAATTAATTTCTCTCTATATATATTCCTATTCATTATAACTTAATATGAAAATGTTTCTGCTTATAATTGCTCTGTTATATCATAGATCTGCCATAATAAAAAACGATTTATTAAATCAGTCAATAAATAAATCATCTTTTTTTTCTTATTCAGAGTTAAGGGTATAAAGAATGTTGCAATTTCTTTTTGAACTGATTTTGAATGATGGATATGCTAGACTAGAATTCACTTTTTTTTTGTTTCGTTGTTTGTTAATAGGTGTTGTAGTTTTATGACATAAAAACTGTTGACCTGCCACTTACTCTTTCTTTTATAAAAAATTCTCATTGACAGATGTTGCCAATGTGATAGTTCATAATGAGAATGGCTTCTTAACAATCAGTCAGAAATGTGATCCTGCGATGCCTAAACAGTTCCTTGTTCGTTTTTATGAAATCTATTCAGCGCCCAACAATCTATGTGGCACAGATAAAAGTAAGTTGTATTATGTTGTAATGCAACACATTGGTTGTACTCAATAAAATTTTTAATGATGTAAACTTAGGCATTATGCTGGTAGAGCTGTTGGTTTGTGTTTTGTGTAAGTTTTATCACTATTTGGGATTAATATTCCTTGAAACTGTTTCCGTCAAGCAAGATGAGTTAATCAGCAGTAGTGAAGTTATTAATGTTGGTTTTCCAGTCATACGTATTAAATGGTAGCTACAAGTTTAGATGATATGTCAGTTTATCAGAACTTACTTTGAAAAGTAAGTAAAGTTTCCCTTTCAGGTCTTGCGGTCTATGGGGCAGATAATGTTAAGGTCACCTGTTTCTATAGACAACAGCTAACCAGCAGGGTGTCATATGGCTAGCACAACGACCAACTACCTTTACTTTCCATAATTAAGTTGGGCGGACTCATGGGTGCCCTAAAAATCCCAAAATTCAGAATCCCAGACTTCACCAAGATTCAAACTCAGCACCCCAGGCTTGGAAGCTAGTTGCTTGACCACTCAGCCACTCCATTCCTTGATCTTATTTGGGAAAGTAAATTAGCTTGGTTATTGTGCTACCAAATAATTACTAAAAGGGTAGCAAAGATTACGATTACTGAGAAAACTGTCCTCGTTTAATGTTAGTGAAAAGGCCTTGGCTATGTTTTATCACGCTCACATGTGCAATATTTTAAGTTTTAGTATTACTGCCTGGTATGGCAATCTGAGCATTAAAAATAAAACTTCATAGAATCCTAAATGCTGCTGGTAAAATCATTGGCAAAAAAACAAAACCCATTTGGGCAGCTGTTTGAGACAAACATCCATTGAAAAGCTAAAAAGATTCTTGAAATAAAAAATCACCCTTTGGGTCAGGATTTTGTGATTTTACCATCACAAAAGAGATACAAAACACCCATAGCAAAGACAAACAGACACAAACACTCTTTTGTTCCCCTGGCAATCAAATCATCAAATAGAAGCAATCTGATATAAACTTTTCACATGTAAATTATAAGTGAGTCTGGTGTGAATGTACATTTTGTTTGTTTTTTAAGATACCGTATTTTTGGCCGTATAAGACGCTCCGGCATATAAGACGCACCCAATTTTAAAGGAGGAAAATCTAGAAAAAAAAGATTCTGAACCAAATACTGTACTAAAATATTTTTGGTGGTCTCTTACCCCCCATATTTCATCTGGTGCTCTCTAATCCCCATATTTAATCTGGTGGTCTCATAACCCCCTCATATGCCATCTGGTTTGAGTGAATGCTGCTGGAGAGAATGTTGTGGGATAGACTGCAGCCTTGATTTACAGACTGTTACACTGACCACAAAGGGTAACATGCATGTGTCATGAGAACAGCTATATGGGGAGAAGGCCAATGGCAAATTGAGGAGTGAGACTGCTCCGGGAGACATGAGGAGACGCAGCCTGCGCTGATGGATGGAGGTACCGGCAGTAAGCTCAGCATGATGCCCGTGCAGCACATGGTTAGACTGTCGGGAGGGGGGCATGGCGCGCTATAGGAGGGAGAGGGAAGCCCGAACACACACAGCCTGGCCGTGCAGGGAGGGTCACAGAAGTCACCACAGCCCGCAGTACGTGCCCCAAATCCAGCCCGCAGCACACACTGATTAAGGAAAGGACAGCGAGTAAGCGCC
Source organism: Biomphalaria pfeifferi (assembly GCA_030265305.1). NCBI lineage: Eukaryota > Metazoa > Mollusca > Gastropoda > Planorbidae > Biomphalaria > Biomphalaria pfeifferi. Next base: position 415,113 of record JASAOG010000290.1, on the reverse strand, counting down.
ACACAAAGTTGGGGGCAGTTTTAATGCATGTAAAATGTGTATTTGCCGTATAAGACGCACCAACTTTTCCCCCCCAGTTTTGGAGAAGAAAAAGTGCGTCTTATACGGCGAAAAATACGGTATGTTTTGTTTGGTGTAATGCACAAATTATTATTATTATTATTAACCATTGGTACCAGAAGCAAAAATTAAATTTATCTTTGCTATAGACTATAAATAAAACTATTATTGATAGTGACATCTTCAAACGGCATTAAAACTAGTCTTTCAACATTTACATTAACTATTTGGAAAATTTTGATTTTTACATTTTGCAGTTTTTATGTAGTCATTTTTATTTCTAAACGAGCTTCAATGCATTGAATTTCAGGACAGTTATTGGCTACTCTAGACAATAGTATTTTTGGTCTTAATATCTTCAAACTGCCTTCTGAGTGGACTTTCATTTGTGTCATTTCTATTGGTGACTCTGCAAATAATCTTCAAGTGGTAGAAAATCCTTTTTCACCAGGTAAATGCCGTTTTGTTTTTATTTAGGAAAATAGTCTTTAAAAAAATCTTATAGATTACAGATGTTACTTCAAAAAAGAAGATAATTACATCCTATGCATTTCATGTGTCAATCTAGTCATGCATGATAATCAATGACTTAAACTCTGCTATGTCATTGGCTTTAATGATTTAACTGTATGGAATTTAGCTCTTGTAAACGAGAGTAATCCTTGAAGGATTACGGGCACGACATGGCCTAAATTGTGCCGATGTGCCAAAAACTCAATGCTCAAACTCACGCAACCCAATCCATTCTCTAATGGTACTAGGGAAGAAGGAGAACTTGTATGAATTCGTTCTAGCGTATGGAATAAGAAATGTGCCTCTATCTTTGAGTCTGAGTATTTCATTAGGTTTTGTTTTATATAAAAATTTATTGTTCTGTATTATATGTATTATAGTTACTTTACTTCTGTTCTGAAGTGTCTCTAAGCTTACTGATTTTTACTAATGGTGTACTCTAATCAAATTGGAATATTTGTTTGTTATAAATCTGACTGCTCTATTTTGTATTTGTTCTAGTTTCTTTAAATTTTCTTGAGTTAAGGGATCCAAACAGACAATGCATATTCTAATACTGGCAAAACTAATGCTTAATAGCATTTTAGTTTTATGTTTTTGTTTTTTTTAATAAATCCTAATGTTTGGTTTGATTTTTTCAATAATTTCATTGATATCGGGATTCCTTGATAACTTTTCATTTATTATTACACCTAGATGTTTTCAAATAAGTCTGTGTGACCATGAATAAAATAAGTAGTTTTGATTTGTTTTAGTTTTTTTTTTACTTCTCTTAATAACTGACATTTTTTTGGTTGGAAAGACATGCTCCAGTTTGATTACCATTTCTGTAATTCATCTAATTCTTTTTGTAAAACTTCAGTATCTTGTGTTGTTTTTATTGTTCTTTATATTATGCAATCATCTGCAAATAATCTGACTTTTTTTCCTGAACTAATGCAATTTGGTAGTTCATTTATGTAAATTAGAAACAGTAGCGGGCCTAAGAGTGTTAATTGAGGTACACCTGAGTTACTATTATTGATGTTGATTTGGAGCCATTTTTTGTATTACAGTTTGTTCTCTTCCTATTAGAAAATCCTGAATCCAGGATGTAATGAACCATTAATGCCGAAGTATTTTAGTTTTTTTAAGCAGGCTATTTTCTAATCCCTTTGAAAAATCATCAATTAATCCTTTTAGTTGGGTTCCACATGACCTATATTTTCTAAAACCATGTTGGTATGGAGTGAGGACTTTATATTTATCTAAGTGATTTATGATGTTGCTACATATTATGTGTTCTAATATTTTACATGTGATGCTGGTGAATGATACTGGTCTGTAGTTTCCCGGATCAGATTTTTCTTTAAAAACCACATTTTTTTTGTTTCTGCCAGACTAGTCTTATATTTATACTTCTAGTAGAAATCATTTGTGTTGGAATGATGTTTAGAACCTAGGTATCTGTGCCATTCGAAAAGTTTGTAGAAACTGTTCCCTGGTATAAATAGATGATAAATTAAGATGGCAAGATGTCACTAGTTGACAACTATGTGATCAGTATACAGGCAATGCATATTGTTTGATGGCTGTATCGGCTTAAAGGAGAATGACTTAACCCTAACCTTAAAACCAGGTTAGGCATAACCTTGACCTTACGTTGACAATTCAGCCACTGGGGTCTGAAGCACAGGCTCAGTGTGCCTCACACAATACATAACAATCAACCAATGTAGAATTAGACATGCAGGACACACATGAAGCTCTTCTTTCTTAAAAATAACTTGGCTCAATAGAATTTTCTCTGTACATGAAGTTGGATGTGTGCATTATATTGCTTCTAAAGCCATTTATATTCTAGGCATGAGTAAGTCTGGTCTAGTTTAGTTTGATTTGCATTAGCTTTGAGTTTTTTTGCCTTTTGGCTGTTGTTGTCTGCTCTTTGTATTCTGCTCTTTTTACTTTAAAGTTAGAAACTTCAACTCAACTGGTTCAGAAATCATTAGAAAATATTGGCAAGAACCAGTTGGGATGCATTAAACTGTTGACAATCAAAGGTTCAAACATTAAAATGATCACCATGTAATAGGTAAAAGGACACTATTAATAAATATATTATCAATTGATTGAACTCTAATATAACATTTACAGAATCCACATTCTCTACAAAAGTTATTATCATAATTGTGGTTTGTATTGCCATGGTTTGTATACTGATATTCATAATGATTGGCTGGTAAGTAGAAAGGATTATAGCATGCCCAAAGACCCAGATTTTTTATATTTATTGTACAAACTCTTTAGATACTCTGCATGTGTATTGTTTTATTTTTTTTATGTGTGCATTGTATATTATTTTGATTTGCTCTACTAACTGTACTAACAATTGTAGTGCTAATTTACCACTAACACATTTCTTTAATATACCATAACAAAAGTGCTATTTTTTTAAACTGTAAATCTCATTTTGTTAGATAGCCATGAAGTCACTTTGTAAGATGGCCTTGAAGTCCCATCTTTGCTTTGAAATGTTGATTACATTCAAGACATGGGTAGATTGGGGATATTCTGTAGTGTCTTCATTTTTAGGTGGGGATATTCTGTAGTGTCTTCATTTTTAGGCATGTCATTTTTTCTTTGGTGTTGGCTATTTTTTTTTTTGTTTGTGGCTCATGCATGAAACACTGACTTTTTGTATATATAAGTCACAGACCTTTATGCATATATGTTTCAATGCCTAAGGTATAATCATGGACTAGGTTATCCCGTTCATGGGTTTGATTCTGTATGTCTTGAGGAAGCTCTTGAGGGTATTTAAAATTTTTGTTGTTGACCCCCTTGAAAATGCCATCTAAGGCAGTGATGCCCAAAATATGGCGCGCGGGCCAGATCCGGCCCGTGACGTGGTTCCATCCGGCCCGACGAAATGTTGACACAAAGTGTAGAAAATCCGCTACTTCCCCCCTCCTAAAGAAAAGGTCCAAAAATGTCTCTTTACCTACGTTAGGGCCCTCAATTTTTCTGTGATTGATTGTTATCATGATCTTTAACATTTGTGCGTTTATGAGATTGGAATCTTAATGTAGAATTTACCCACCCCCCAAAAAAAAACAGTGAAAGGACCTTTACGTTTTGGTAGAACATGATGATAAGCTAATATATTTGAGTTGTAAATAAAGTGTGGCTGTTTTTAAAAAAAGAAACGCATAGAAACGGCATTATAAAACAAATTTGACGTCTTTCGAATAAAAAGATTGTTAAACAAAGTCTAGAGATTGGAAGATTAATGTTAATATTTACCAAAAAGAGACAAGAAAATGAGTCATTGGTAAGGCTAGCCAGAATGTTACTCATATTTTTAGTAAAGAAATGAAGCCGTTTTCTGACGCACGAAAAAAAAAAAAAGATAATAACATCCCATTAATGAATGTAAGAACTAGATACATGGGTTTCTAATAAAAAAAAGTTTCAGGTCAATTTCATTTCGTTTTTGTACTTTTCCTTTATCTGGCCCGCGACATCAGTGTCAGAAATTAAAATGGCCCGCAGGTCGATTTATGTTGGGCATCACTGACTAAGGCGTAGCTGTCCATGTCATAGTCATTAAGGAAATCGACACACAGAATTCATGTCCAGTTTGTTTTAGTTTGGAACTTTTTGCTATAGCATGGATACTGCTCATCTGTGTCTTGTGTAGGATTGTACAGACTGGTATGTGATCGAATCAATGGACCTCATTTACCAATCGTAATTAAACACATTTAGCCATGTCATAATATTGATAAAACAATGAAAAATACGTATCTCTTGACAGCCTTTATGGATTACATAATTTGTATAGAAGAAATATAGAATCACGTGGCTGAATGTTGTTTGTTCATGATTGGTGAATGAGGTGCATTCACTTGATGTATTTTTCTTAAGTAGCATTAAGGGGACAAAATTGACCTATTTCATGTGTTGGGAACATAAAGTCTATAGAATTTTGTGAAAATAAGGCTTCCAACAATCTTGATATCCTGATTCCTTCCCTTGTTCTTGAAATCTGTTGCTCCAGCATGTGGATGTCAAGTTGCTCCAACATGTGGATGTCTGGCTTGCCATCTAGATTGACATTTATTGATATGGCGCTTCCCAAATAGACATTAGACACACCTTTTCTTGTTCACTAAATTTGGTCCATTGATAAGTATTTCCAGTTTTGTGGTTATTGTATTTTGAAAAGGCTGGTGCATAATTTTAATCTTTGTTAGAATAAATGGTCAAGCAAAAATGTTTGCTAGCCTGGGCAAGAGAATATACTCTTTTGAAGACGTGCTTCTTTAAAGGTCTTACGGTTGCAGTCATCAGCAAATACCTAATTTCTACTACAGCCATCTGCAAATATCTAATTTCTACTACAGCCATCAGCAAATACCTAATTTCTACTACAGCCATCAGCAAATACCTAATTTCTACTACAGCCATCAGCAAATACCTAATTTCTACTACAGCCATCAGCAAATACCTAATTTCTACTACAGTCATATTAGACTTTGCCTTGTGTGTGTTCAACAGACATGCATCTTTGGAACATCTGATTTATACTCAAATACTTTTCCATAAAAAGAATCAGCGTCTTTGTTGTTGTTATCTGATTTCTATTGTAATTTTTTCTTCATGGAAAGCATCTGTAAACATGGTAGGGAACTGAATTATGTTGGTACACAGACATGCTTCACATTATTTGGTACAGGATAAGAAATAGTCTCCCCTTATCTTGAACACTCTGGAGGTGCGGTGGCTGAGGGATAAAGCGCTTGGCTTCTGAACTGAAGGTCCCGGGTTCGAATCCTGGTGAAGACTGGGATTTTTAATTTCGGGATCTTTAGGTGCCTCTGAGTCCACCAGCTCTAATGGGTACCTGACATTAGTTGGGGAAAAGTAAAGGCAGTTGGTCATTGTGTTGGCTACATGACACCTTCGTTAACCGTAGGCCATAGAAACAGATGACCTTTAGATCACAAGGTCTGAAAGGGGAACTTTACTTTACTTTTATCTTGAACACTAGTTTGCATACCTTCATGGAATAGGTGCATCAATGAATGGATAAGGGCAGTTGCATGTAGTCACAATGGTATTCTGACCATCTTGGCTGACACTGGGGAATGCTTTAGTCAAATCTATGAAAATGGTGTATATATTTTTATACTATGTATTTTACCTGTGATTGAAAAGACTTCAATTATCATATCTACCAACTTATTGACTTTCCAGAAGTAGGTCGATTTCTAAGTGGTCTTGGAGTCTATCGAGTCTCTGTGGCATTTTACATCTTGAGAGACGATCTTTTCCCTTTGCAACTTCTTGTGTAACTAAAGAGGCCAATCCTTGATACACAGTTGGGATCATAGGCTGGGCATATGTAATCACCAGACACCATTGCATTTTCACCCTTCTTTCTGCTTCTGTTGTGTATGACATCTGCAATCTTTGACCCTTCCTTTATGCTCTCTCCCCATGTGGATCTATCCAGTGCCAACTCTTCAGAGCTGCAAGTGTCGATTTTGAAGAGCTTCATGTCGCGTTTGCTTACATCCGTATAAGGGAAAAGTGGGCGACCAGCGGCTCTCCTGCCTTCTATTAGATCGCCATACAGGATGTCCTGTGGAAGTCGACCTACTGGCATTCTACAAACGGGGCCAAGCCAGCCAAGGCGTCTGCTGCTGATAACAGCTCTTTGAAGCACTTCCTCATTGGTTATCTTATCTTGCCACCTTATTTTAAAGATCCGCCTTAGGCATGGGAGGTGGAAGACATTAAGCTTTTTTTCCTGCCATGAGTAGGTTGACCATGTTTCACTTCCATACAGCAAGGTGCTCAACACACAGGTCCGGTAGCACACTAAATTTTACCACAATTTATAGTTATGGCTATGGCAGTTATGGCATATCTGTTGATTTTACCTTGTATAAAGGAATGATAGGTCTGTAAATCATCGTTTCTCAAACTGTGGTCATGTGCTGACAAGATGGGAGCAAAAGACAAAAATCAGCCTGTGTTAGAGTATAAATCAAATATAAAAAGCATTTATAAAATTACATCATTGAATTAAGTGATGTCATTTCATCTCCTAATTATGACTTTTCAAGTTGTATTTTGGAACTAGATGGATTCTAAACATTTTTTTTAAGAAGACATTTCAGTAACATCTTTCTAATGTCAGAACGGTCTAATTTTTGTAGAGGCACCTGCACTCACTCTGTCCACTCCACATGTAAAAGTTTGAGAAACACTGCTTTAAATCTACTGTAACTATTCAGTATATTATAAATAGATATTTAACTTTATAACATTCTGTATGCTAAATGTACAAGGTAGATATTTAGAAGGTCTACTGTATGTATAATAAACATATATTTCTCTTTCTATATAGAATTTTGCAACTTTTGCAACATTCTAATGTATATACTCTTTCAATATATTGTAAATGTTTTTAAAATACTTTTTTTTAATTAACTGTACGGGTATTGAAACTTTTTTTTGTCACCAAGTCAGTGGCAAAACTAAATTGTCAAAATTTATTTGAATGTCTGAAAATACTAGTTAGAACTAAAATGCAATAGTTACAGCAAATATAAAAATAAAAAAAAAAAATCTTTCACAATTTAAGTTAAAGTGAATGAAGAAGCTACAAAATTTTTAATATATATTTTTATTATTTTTCCCTATGCTTCATGACTTATAAAAAACCTAAAATGGTTTAATAGGCTCGTTGTTTTTATTTTTTTGTGTGTGCACTATGACATATTTATACATTTGTTCTATGGTCATAAGCGATAGAGGCATTGTAAATTAGTTATGTTAAGGTAAACTTGAACAAGCTTTTTTTAAGTCACTCTGTTAAATCACTGGGGTAATTTTGTAATAAAATTGAGAGAGAGGCTAGATTACATAAAATGAAAGAGAGGCTAGAGTACATAAAATTGAAAGAGAGGCTAGGTTACATAAAATTGAAAGAGAGGCTAGGTTACATAAAATTGAAAGAGAAGCTAGGTAACAATCTGGGGAGGGACTAGTGTCCACACAGCAGTTCCCCAAATAGCTGATGGATTTAAAAAAAAACGGATGGAAAGCAGTGGTGTTGTAGAATAGTGTTATCCTAGGTTACAAAAGGGTCTCGAGGTCCTTTTATTAAAAAGCCTTTTCCTGCTGGGAGAACTAGTCAGTACAAATTTGAAGTGGATTTAATAATAAAGTTAAAGTTTTAAAGGCTGCACCCATTACAACGTTTCCTTTCTTGATTAGCTTCGGTCAAAGCTCGAAATACTTACAAAACCCAAAACATAACCCTAGCAGCTTGTTTACACAATTACAAGTTTAAAAAACAAAAAAAAAATCAACAAATGATTGAAGGCAATAATTGTTCTTGAACAGTTCCCCAAACTTTTTTTTTTGAACGGGTCACTTCGCACATTCTGAGTATTTAGTGGAACACTTTGCTTAATTTTAGAGAGATTAATTCACCAGGCACCCTACTATTGCTTATTCCATTAATTGCTTTAACTGGCATTGAAGAGAGCACCTGCAGACAATGGTTATGCCTGAGCTGGATGTGGCAAAGTATGCAGGTCACAGCTGGGGCTGCGTAGCCACAGTAAAAACTGCATTCCTTATTAATCTTCGGACTCGAAGACAAGCCTTATTAGTTTGTTCTAGAACATTGTTTAGAGTTTATAATAAATAAAACTAATGGACCAATATTTGCAACTTTTTGCCTTAACGATTCAATCCCATTTTAGTTTCCTTTGGGGAAATTCTATGGTTTAGTTTATTGGGAGTAATTCCAAATGGCTTTTACTGTTATGCATTTTTTTTCTTTTATTAATAGTATTAGTATCTATTATTGTTTATTATATTCAATTTCTGTTTCTATTCTCTTTTAGGTTGATTTATAAATGTATACATAGCAAAAAATATTTTAATGAGATGGTGGACACTTCTAAGAATTACGTAGTTAAGGTGAGACTTTTTTTTTCATACAAGTTTTTATTGCTTGCAGTCTAAATATACAGGACTAGATTGCATTATAACTCAAAAATATGAATGAAAAATACATGACTAATAGAATAACTGTCAACAAATCAACAAAAATGACCTGATGATTTTCAAGATGATACAAGATAGAAGAAGTCCATGATTGATAGAACTAAGACCGTATAAAGCGTCACTTAATAATGTAAGCTGATCTAGCAGAAAGTAGATTAGGGCCCAGATTCCATCAAGATATGCCAAACGATAGAGTTGTGAAGAACACAATACAACTGGAGAGATCTTTTTTTTTACAGTTACTTTTCAGAAACTGCCAAAACTTACTTATAAATGAACACTTTTCAGAAACATTATTTTTTTTTAATGGCATTGCATTTTTTCAGACTTCTGACTTTCAAGACTACACAAGTGAAGGAATGGAACGAGGCTCTAATGAAAGTGATCAAGGAAATAGTGATAGTTCTGACAGAGACACTAGTTCACCAAGTGACCTTGAAACTTACCAAAATGAAAAACAATGGGAAAGGAAAGTGACAACTCCAAATGTATACAACTCTTTACCACACGCAAGTCATGATACAGAGAACATATCACCCTTGAGTCAAACTTTTGTTGACAGTCGTATTACCAAGGAAGTATTAGAATGCCATACTCATAACACATATGATAATAAATCCATACAGATAAACAGTTAATTTTTTGCTGATATTGTATAATGTGTTGTTAAAACCAATGCCAGTGACATGGTTACAACTAATGGCAATAACACATCTTCTGCCATTGACACATAACAATCAAATCTAATGACAGTAAAACTGATGACAGTGATACACTTGATATATCATATCTATCATATTACTTTTGTTTCACACACAAAATAAAATATTATTCAGATATTAAAAATACCCTGTTGATAGCCAAGATTATTTATTAAATGTTGAAAAAAAAAGGTTATAATGTTTAGCTTTATATAAATTTTAGACTTGAAGTCCAGATTTATATAATGTTTAGACTCAATGTCCAGTTTTAAATAATGTCTATAGACAAATGCTCAGTTTAAATTAGGTTCAGAGATTAACTAGATATGATTGAAAGGCGATGATTTTTAAATTCCATGGTTGGGTCTCAGGTACAGTGGATTCTGGTTAATCAGATTACACTGGGGCATTGGTCCTAATAATCATATTCTTTTTTGAAGTAATGTCTGTATTATATAAAATAAGATAATAATCAGCTGGTCTAACTACCTGAACCACAAACATGTCTTGTGCTAGGAGATATGCTATACCTAACATTTAAAAAATGTCATATCTTACTACATTTATTGTCCAACAAACATTCAGACTGTGCATTAAAAACTTTTTTTTTATTGTTGCCCCCTAGAGCAAGTCGTGAAAACATTCCAGACACCACTATGGATGGATTTAGGACTGGGGAATCACTCGCTCATAAGGGCAGCATATCATCTAGTAAAGTAGAATAGGGCAGGCCGGTTTTTGGCCAACTCACCTAGGAACGGCTCAAATTCTGCCTGCCTCTAGGATGGCAGCTGATCATTTTCAGCAATTTCTCAATACCTCATCAGGCATAGTCACTACTTCATAAGAATGTACCAGAGATCAAACAACTGCTGCAGCAAAGCTCTGCACCAGTCAAGCCTGCAGAGGCAGGCTAAGAAATGTTAAAGGACAAACTTACTGTTCCCCATGGAGACCTGAGTGCACTTTGTAAAATCTCAGGGATTTGTCCAGAGCTTAAAGAGGGATTTGAGCTTCCGTAGCACTAACTTACTTTCATAAGAATTATATAAGATAAGATAATAATCATGACAAACTTTTTTTTTCACTGAAAAAAAGAAAATTGCTGAATACTTCAAAATGATCTGGATGGCTGCCTGGTCGTGCAGTTTGCGCACTGGACTGTTGTTCTGATTTATCGATGGTCGAGGGTTCAAATCCTGCCCGTTCCCATCCCTCGTCGTCCTGTAGGAGGTTTGGACTAGGAAGTAAACTATCTTCAACTGTGAAGGAACATCCGAAACATGTAAAACATTTTACAAACAAACATTTTTTTGATCTATATAATGTATTACAATGTATAATTTACTAAACAGGCAAATGGCACTAACTAATATGTTCTAATTAAACATTTGGGGTCAAGGTGAGGAGGAGAATACCTCCACTTAGAACTAGGACTCACAAGAGAAATGAAATGTGATTTCTTTTAGAAAAAGAATGTTCTTATAGCTTGCTCATAGTAATGTTTGTCAAATGTTTTCCATGTTTCGGATGTTCATTCAGAGTTGAAGATAATTTACTTCCTAGTCCAAACCTCCCGACTGGTAAGGGAGCGGGCATGGTTTGAACCCGCAACCACCGGTAAATCCAAACGACAGTTCAGCGCACGAAATACATGACCAGGCAGCCATCCTAATCTGGAGGGACTCTTGCTAATGATACCAGACACTCTTTTGTTTTCTCGACACTTACATTGTTTACAAAAAAAGAAGGGAGGGGGAGATGCAGAGCAATCAAATAGTCACACTAAGTGGACAATTGGTAGAATCTTTTTTCTGGTTTGCTCTTCAGTTTTGACTAAGACTAAAGCTGCTGTACTGATACTAAAGTTTTGACTAAGACTAAAGCTGCTGTACTGATACTAAAGTTTTGACTAAGACTAAAGCTGCTGTACTGATACTAAAGTTTTGACTAAGACTAAAGCTGCTGTACTGATACTAAAGTTTTGACTAAGACTAAAGCTGCTGTAGTGATACTTAAGTTTTGACTAAGACTAAAGCTGCTGTACTGATATTTAAGTTTTGACTAAGACTAAAGCTGCTGTACTGATACTAAAGTTTTGACTAAGACTAAAGCTGCTGTACTGATATTTAAGTTTTGACTAAGACTAAAGCTGCTGTACTGATACTTATTGGTTATTTGGTGTGATTTCATGGAGGACTCTTTTTAAAATTAAAATAACATTTCACAAAAGAGAACAGACACTCACACTGAGATGTTCTGATGAGTCTTGAGTTCACTTGTGTAGGTAAACTGTTGATCTGGAGTTCATGTATTCATTTTTTTTGTACTTTTCAAGTCTATTATATGAAGTTTTTGTTATTCAGTCTAAAAAGTTGTCAATGCTCCAGTCTGTCAAACTTTGTTGCTCAGTTTTACCTCCTGAAATATGAGAAACTAGGTGATGATAACTTTAACAAACTGGGAACATTGGATACAAAATTTTAGAACCATTTCTTGTATGTAGGGGCTGACATTTCAGCTACTCAGTTTGTTGATCATTAGATGCGACTGTATGGTGTTGAAAGCCAAGGAGAAATCTTTAAACAGCACTTGTGCATACGTTTTGGGTTTGGGTGTATTAAGATGCTTATAGAGATGGACATGCAGCAATAGAATTGCATCTTCAGTTTTCCTGTTTCATCAGATTATTCATTGTTATTAATTTTTATTGACATTGTTTCTCATATTTAATCTGATTAAATAAAATTAAAGTCCATGTAAGTGAACACCATCACCTGTAAGTATATGTGAATAAAATTGGGTTTTGGTACTTTTATGATTCAATCTGAATTACTGCTGTTCTAACTGATGGTTAGATTTATTAGACTGCCATATTTTACTTTCAGGATTTTCTGGAATAAACAGTTTTCTGTTGATGATTTATAAGTCTTTTCAGATATATGCAACTCTTATGATCTTGTTAAAGTAAATTTAATGTTTTATTATATACACTTTATTGTTTTAACAGTGGCATAGCTAGGAATTCGCCATCATTTGGGAGCCCGGGGGGCTTGACCTCTTTGGGGGCCCCTGCATTTTGTGTAATATTTAATGTAAAAAACAATTTCCAACACTCATTTGGGGGGCCACCCTCAGGTGGGGGCCCTTTTCAAATTCTCCCCCCCCCCCCCAACCCACCCTAGCTACGTCACTGTGCTTTTTAAAGAAGAAAGCATGACATGTTTTTTGTTGTTATTGTTGACCTTTTTGTCTTAGACCTAGCACAGAGCACTGAGCTATTCTTATTATTATTCATGTTTCATGTGTATACTTTTACTTTTAGAAATGCCATTTAAAAAGTAAGTTTCAAAACTAGGTCATAATGTTTAATATTTTCACTTGTAACAGAGTTTTAGCACAAATAAAATAGTCGATTTTTTATTATTATTTTTTAAAACATTGTCCGAAAAAACACAAAAAAACAACACTTCTGAAAAATTTCTTATAAATTTAATTTTGGGGTCAGGTTAGAAAAACATTGATGTATGTTGACACATAATTTCAAATCATTGTGATAAAAAAGATTTATAAAACAAATTTACACTAGTTTAAATTTCTTCTGTAAAGCAGTCATGTATTTGGGGCAAGGTGGCTGAGTGGTAAAGTGCTTAGCGTCCAATCTGAGGGGCTTGGGGTTCAAATTTCTGTGTGGGATTTTGAATTTTGGGATTTTCTGATACCTTCAAGTCCATCCAACTCTAATGGGTACCTGACATTAGTTAGGGAAAGTAAAGGTGGTCGGTCTATGTGCTGGCCACCTGATACCCTCTTTAACCTTTTGGCCATAGAAACAGATGACTTTTACATCATCTGCTCAAAAGATTTCAAGGTCTGAAAGGGGAGCTTTAATTTTTTACTTGCTTTGTCATGTATTGTAGGTGTAGATTATATTCTACAACTATATTTTTATTTTGTTATTAGCACCTTAAAAAATATATATTTTGTAAATATATTAATTTGGTAACAAATTTGTTTTAATTTTTTGTTTTTGCCTCACATTTGTTTTCACTGATTCAATTTGAACATACCTATATAATTTTTTTTACACTAGACTTGCTTTTTTCACCATGATCACTTCCCTTTCTTTTTTTTTTTTTTTACTCCTGAACTGAGGATTACATCCCCTTTCAGGAACGTTTACAAATATGGAATATAAAGAAGACTTGAGTTTCTGTAATCATTGTATACTTTGATTCAGCAATGTGTTGTGTATTTTTATTTGAATGACTTTCTTGCCTTTGAACCTTGATTTTTCTTGACATATTTTGAACTTTGTTTTTTGTTGCACACTGTAGAAGTGAAAATGAATTATTCTCTAAATTGTTGTTTTTTTACAAGGTCAAGGCTAAATCTTATCTTATATAATACAGACGTTACTTAAAAAAAGAAAATGATTATGTCCTACGCGTCATGCATATTAACCAATGACTTAAATTCTGCCAAGTCACTGGTTTTTCTGGCTAGCTCAGGCAACCCATTCCATGCTCTAATAGCACTAGTGAAGAAGGAGTATTTGTACAAATTTGTCCTAGCATTCTATTATTGGCCTAACCAAGGTTAAATAACATTTTAGTTTTATGTTCTTATTTGATTTATAGAAATTTCTTTTAATAAACCCTAATGCTTTGTTGGATTTTTTTATAGTTTCATCAATATGTGGATTCCATGACAGATTTTCATTTATTATAACACCTAGGTATCTTAAACAGGCATTAGTCTATTATGTATTGCCTGGCTGTATGGTGTGCTGTTAGTCCCAAATTTGTTTCCACCCTTCATAGTATACTTCAGTCCAGTATAAGAAGTTACACTATGAAACTGATGTTAGCATTTACTATCAAAGGTTTTAATTCTGCTTTAAGATTTTTGCCTCAGAATTCAGTGTCCAACTTTCACAACCATTTAAGAGGAAAACAGTTTTAATTTGACTTGGAAGTTGATTTTTCTCTTTCAGATTTACAGTTTGCAAACTTAAACGGGTTTCTATCTCTTTTATTGATCCTCCACTTAGATACGTATTTAAGTGAGCCAACTTGTTATATTTGACCATTCAACTGTATGCAACATCTTGTACTATCTCCACACAAACTAGTATTTTGCTTTTTTCAGCACTGATTCTCATGCCGTAGTTGCAGAATACCATTTTATAACAGCCATTTATCTGTTTAAATATGCAGATTTATGAAACCACATTCTTTCTTCATATTTATAAAAATTGCTTTTCCAATCCATTGTTGCTGAAACATTCACATGATACCAACATATGTTTTATACCAAGTATTTATCTGTTGTTATTTTTATTTTATTTGGAATAAAAAGTATACAAATACATTTATAGAATTCTCTGTTTCATTAAATGTATCGTTTGAACTAAATCTGGGCTGTTGAAATAGAATGCTGAAATACCTAGAAAAACCTAGAATATTAAATAATTTGATAAATAAAACAAGTAACAAAAAAAAAAAGTTTTTTCTTTATTGGCAAATCCTCCATTAAATTGCTGACCAACCTGTAGTAAGTGTGATTAATTTGCTCTTAATAAGTAATGAATGAGATTTTTGTTTACCCCATCCCTATTCCCCCAGAAAAAAAACCCTGGTTCAGGGAATATTTAGTAAAGAATGAGAATTTAAAAGAAAATAATATTTTCAGTGTTCCTGGCGTTTCTGAGCTTTTTAATTTGGCTGGAAAAATTTACTCTATTCTTGAAATGGCATGCACAAAAAAAAAAAAAAAAAAGAAGCTATTGTTAATAGTACAAGTGACTCGTCTAAATACATGAACCTTTAGAAATGGAAAGTATGCATCATTCAAGTTTACGAAGTTCTGAAATTAAAATGAGGGGGATGTTTTATTTTTCTTTCATTTTTTTTTTTCCCGATAGATGGCGTGTGAGGGGGGGGGGGGTAATTAAATTATCAGAGAGGTAGAAAGAGATGGATTTTGACAACATATTCTTTGATCTAGTTATTTTGAGTAATTGCTTTTATATAGAGCATCTTTTCTGATTGTGGCATGCTCAGTGTGCTATGGTCCTAAAGGGAACTGGTTGGGGGGGGGGAGAGTATCTGGGAGAAAGTTTCCTTTCTGCCTCTAGGTGCTCAGCAAACATAATTCTACTAAATAAATAATAGATGGGCCTATCACATGATCTAATATAAAAATTTTTTTTCAAAAAATCGAATGAATCATCAATTTTTCAATAATGAAACACGTAGCAGTATAGAGAAATGTATATCAATCATGAGAGAACTAAAACATCAGTCAGTGAAGATGTGAATGTCATTTTTAGATGGCACTGAATCTACCAGTTGCATTTATCTGATTTAATGTATCAGATTTGACTGCATCAGATGTGTAAAATTAAGCAGGTCGCAACTGGGTTTGCATAGTCATGTGAAACACTGCATTCATCCTCATCCCATATGCTAGGACAAATTTGTACAAATACTCCTTCTTCCCTAGTGCTATTAGAGCATTGAATGGGTTGCCTGAGCTAGCCAGGAAAACCAGTGACTTGACAGAATTTAAGTCATTGGTTAGTATGCATGACTGAATGCATGACGCATAGGACGTAATCATGTTCTTTTTTAAGTAACGTCTGTATTATATAATTATAAGAAAGTAAGAATCTTTGGAACTGAAGACATACAAAATGTATTTCAAATATTTAAAAGACAATTATAAAACATTATGGATTTTTTAAAATAAATTGTTATGTCCTTAGATTCTCACCAGACAACTATAATCATAAATGCAAATTAATTCATAAAAATGCTCCAATGATTAAAAAATGCTGAAATGTAATACTTTTTTTTTCCAGCATTTATACACACACACACAAAGATAAAAACAAACCATGAACCACACAATTTTCTCATCTAGCACACGTCATCCACCAATCTTAATAAAATGCACAATGGTAAATTACAAAAAAAAACAAAAAAAAAACAGCAACAAACTTCAGCCTACAATCAATAACAAAATAATACAATTAACAATATGTAGAACAACAATGAAGATCTTTAAATCTATATGAATAGTGTATATCTCTCTTCAATGTAAAAAAAACAACAAAAAAACCTGCTAAAAATACAAAGCAGAAAAAAAACTCCAAAACAACTAACAAAATGTACAATATAAATTGTCTTAAATGCAATCACTATAAAAATGGTTGAAATATTTCATCACAGTTTCAATCAATGACAAATGGTATCTTGCAAAATATATGACACTATTCACAATGTACAAAATATAATTACGTTTGACTAATTCACATCACTTAAAAAAGTTGATAAATCATTAATGTTATGTTTTACTTACAATACAAAATAACAATAGTAAACTTGAATTACAATGTAGAATATGTAGTTTTAACTTTTCGGCCAATTCAAATTTTGCTTTTTTTCTGTTTTTTTAAAGTTTAAAAAAAATTTTTTTTGTTTTTTTTAATTTCATCTTTCTTAAAAAATGAGACATTGCAATGCCTTAGTGAAGTATGTCCTGCCAATTTAGCCCCATTTCCTGACCTCAAAGTGGTGCTTGCAACATAGAATTTATAAAAATGTATACTGTTTTTCTGAAGGCGCGGTGTCTGAGCTGTAAAGCGCTTGGCTTCTGAACTGGGGATCCCGGGTTTGAATCTTGATGGAGGATGGGATTTTTAATTTTAGGATCTTTGGACGTCTCTGAGTCCACCCAGCTCAAATGGGTACCTAACATTAGTTGGGGAAAAGTAAAGGTGGTTGGTCGTATGACACCCTCGTTAGCCATAGGCCACAGAAACAGATGACCTTTACATCATCTGCCCTATAGACCACACGGTCTAAAAGAGGAACTTTTTTTTTTATACTGTTTGGCTACTCCCTGTTTTTATGGAGCATCACAAGATATGAGCAATTAATCACATAATAATATACGTTAAATGAGCAGAAAAGTTTTTAGGGTCAAATCCTGGAACTATCTTCCTGGTAACAAGAAAAATAAGTGCCATACCAATTGTGTTCCAATTGGAACAGCAGTTATTTGTGTCAGAGAAATTTAGTGTAGGTTTCCTAATCAACCTTAGGCAGACCCTACTACCACTCCAGCCCAACATAACCAACACCCTGTACGGCAGTGCTGAACAACTGAAAACAGCACACTATTTTTCCTTGGCACAGTCTGCAAAAGAGCTGACAGTTCAGCAGCAAAAAGCTGGCTAAAAGAAGAAGAAGTGTCAGAGAAATTGAAATGCTAAAAAGCATGACCTACATACTTCTAAAACATTGAAACTTTAATGGAGCATTGAAAGTAAAACATTGAGGTGTTTGCGACAGGCAAGTTACTCGAAGCTGTATATACATAAACAATGGATTACAACCAACCATACAAAAGCAAGGAAGACTGCGGACATATATACATAAGTTGTTTAATAGTTGACAAGAGCCACTTATACCAAAAGCTGTATAAATAAGCCATTGCTGTCCAGATTAATTGAAGACTAGAATCAGTATACAAGTCCTGTCAATTAATTGTAGACTAGAGCAATTAATACTTTTGCTAGGAATCTCATAGACTAATGCCATAAATATAGTAACTGTGCTTATTGATTGTTGACTAGAGCTATTAATAGAATAGCTATGTTCATTGATTGTAGACTAGAGCCATTTGTACATTAGCTGTGTTGATTAAGACTAGAGATATAACATAACCCTAACCCATATTAGAGCCACTAATATAAAAGGATATAAAATAAAAATAAAATATATAATTTTAATTTATAATAATTAATACAAGAGATATGTTGATTAAATGTGGATTAAACATCTTCTCTGTTAGCTGATTATAAACTAGAGCAATAAATAGATAAATTGTGCTGATTAGTTACAGGCTATAATTAATAATATTGATTGTAGAATTTATTTTTAATTTTTGTTGAAGTCATATCAGCACTACAACAGCTGTGTAATAGAGCTATCAGAAGTGTTACTGACTGACTGCAGACTAGAATCATTAGTACAAGCTCCCATTGAGTTACTTCTACCTATTGATATAGACAAAAAGTAATGTTACTACGAATGTCACACAAAACAATAGTAAAACTGAACTAATCTCAAATGGTTTATTATTGATGCCTTAATTAAATTTATTTTTAACTTACAGTAAAATATCTTTCAGTAAAGTTTCTTTCCTTTTTTTCATTTTAATGTTTATTTTTTTATAAAGCATGTCGGTGTGACCCAGTTACTATACAGCATTGTGTGGCCAACCGTGACACACGGTCAACAGATTGTACCTGGCCAGTTAGTGGACTGGAGAGCGAGTCACGGGTGTGTTGTCAACAATGAGAAAGAAAACATCTAGTTAATTTGTTTGTTTATCAATGTTAGCCTTATGTACATACATTACTATTTAAATTTCTTTGCAATTAAAGACTTAAAGGAACTTGTATCACCACACATGTTTACATTCAATAAATATTGGAACAATTTTTAAAACGCATTTTATCTTATAATATAGTTTTTCTATTGAATTAATGTATTCTTTTAGTGAAGATAAATCTTAGAAACAGTTGAATTTCAACAAAATGAGCTCAACTAGGTAGGCCTTTATGAAATTACAAAGTTATTAATTGTAGCATAAAAATCTATCACTAGCTCATTTTTGTTTGTCTCCAATGTACCACCAATTACCAAAAAGGATGTTTACCTTCATTTCATTCCTAAATGCGTGTATATTTATATGAGTTCATTTCAAATAAATTTTTTTGGATCATGTCAGGATGATTAGACAATTAAAAAAAAAAACATTTTAAAATTAGTGTATGAAGGTTCCAGTTACTTAAATGGTTTTAAAATTCCAGGCCAACCTAAATAAATAGTACAATATATGTTGACCAATATGCTTCCTCAACTTTCACTTCCTTAGACCAATGTGCTTTATCAACTCTTACTGCCATAGACCAATGTGCTTCATCAAATCTCACTTCCATAAACTAATGTGCTTTATCAACTCTTACTGCCATAGAACAATGTGCTCCATCAACTTTCACTTTTAGACCAATGTGCTCCATCAACTTTCACTTGCTTAGACCAATGTGCTTTATCAACTCTTATTGCCATAGACCAGGGGTTCTCAACCTTTGAGTTGCGACCCCCCTTGGGGGTCGATTGACAATTAGCCAGGGGTCGTCAAAGACCATAAAAAATATGGATTGTTTTTGTCTTTTCTTCTATTGCTGTATGTGTGTGTGTGTGTGTGTGTGTGGGGTGGATTGTAAAAAGGGGTCGCCGAGCATAAAAGGTTGAGAACCGCTGCCATAGACCAATGTGCTTCATCAAATCTCACTTCCATAGACCAATGTGCTTCATCAAATCTCACTTCCATAGACCAATGTGCTTCATCAAATCTCACTTCCATAGACCAATGTGCTTCATCAAATCTCACTTCCATAGACCAATGTGCTCCATCAACTTTCACTTTCTTAGACCAATGTGCTTTATCAACTCTTATTGCCATAGACCAATGTGCTCCATCAACTCTCACTACCATAGACCAATGTGCTCCATCAACTTTCACTTCCTTAGACCAAAGTGCTTCATCAAATCTCACTATCATAGACCAATGTGCTTCATCAAATCTTACTACCATAGACCAATGTGCCCATCAACTTTCACTTTCTTAGACCAATGTGCTTTATCAGCTCTTATTGCCATAGACCAATGTACTTCATCAAATCTCACTTCCATAGACCAATGTGCACCATCAACTCTCACTACCATAGACCAATGTGCTCCATCAACTTTCACTTTCTTAGACCAATGTGCTTTATCAACTCTTATTGCCATAGACCAATGTGCTCCATCAACTCTTACTACCATAGACCAATGTGCTTCATCAACTTTCACTTTCTTAGACCAATGTGCTTTATCAACTCTTATTGCCATAGACCAATGTGCTTCATCAACTCTCACTACCATAGACCAATGTGCTCCATCAACTTTCACTTCCTTAGACCAATGTGCTTCATCAAATCTCATTACCATAGACCAATGTGCTTCATCAACTCTCACTACCATAGACCAATGTGCTCCATCAACTTTCACTTCCTTAGACCAATGTGCTTCATCAACTTTCACTTTCTTAGACCTATGTACTTTATCAACTCTTATTGCCATAGACCAATGAGCTTCATCAAATCTCACTACCATAGACCAATGTGCTCCATCAACTCTCACTACCATAGACCAATGTGCTCCATCAACTTTCACTTCCTTAGACCAATGTGCTTCATCAAATCTCATTACCATAGACCAATGTGCTTCATCAACTCTCACTACCATAGACCAATGTGCTCCATCAACTTTCACTTCCTTAGACCAATGTGCTTCATCAAATCTCATTACCATAGACCAATGTGCTTCATCAAATCTCACTACCATAGACCAATGTGCTCCACACTGCCTAAAAGCCAAAACCACTCACCTTCAAACATTTTTTTTTATAAAAAATTCCATGCCTATATCAGGAATAAATCCTGTGCCCCCTCAGGTAGATTAGCAGAGTAAGCTACTTATCTACAGGTCCAATAAAACAAAACAAAACTTTATTTTGAGAAACCCTGCAATAATTCCATCAAATGGAAAAAAAATGTGTCTATGAACACACCTAGAGATTTATCTAGTCGAGTAAATCTGGCATATGAACTTCCCGACAACCAGACGTGAAATATTCCATGTGTAGAGGTCTGATCTTCACAATTCTTGCTCTGAACACTTTGCCATTGGCTGACATCTTTAGTAGCAATACTAAAGTTGGGAGTAGTCTGCAGTAAGAATAAAAGAATATTTACTGGCACTGTTCTAAGTAACTAAGTATTAAGTGGAAACTAAGCTAGTATTCAAATCCAGCATTAATTACAACAAATAAATTAGTTCATAAATATAATGCTAGCTTAACGTATGAGGACATTAAATTAAAATGCAAAATAAAATAATTATATTACACTATAGAAAAAATAAAACTAGACAAGATATAACAAAACTAACTAAAATGAACTACTTTGCTATCCAGCTGACCTGAGCTATGTCCAAGCTTTCATTGGTTGATCCAACCAGTTTCAAAATCTGATTTCTTCTCTTAACACAAGCATAGACAACTCTAAAATGATAAGAAGTATAATTTTCGTACAAATAGTAACTGTCACCTCATATTTGGCACATACCGTCTCATATTTTAGACAGAAATAGACGAAAAGTTGAGAACTACTTTTATTATTTGTGAACTGTGATTCATACAAAAAAATCAGGGAACTCATAAGAGTTTTAGAGTAAGATGAGTTAAGAGTTGAAGACAATTGCTCTAAAAAAAACAGTGAAGTCAAAAGTCCAGTAATTGATACATTCCCTGTATGAATTGTTAGTTGCTTGTAGTATTTCATAGCAAACAAGTTATATGTGGATCTATCACTAGTTTTGTATTACTTCACACTGGATTTACAATGCCTATTATTATGTTTATGGTTCAAATCTCGGTGAAGACTGGGATTTTGAATTTCTGGATTTTTTAGGGCAACCCTGAGTCCACCCAACTTTAATGGGTACCTAACTTTAGTTCCGGAAAGTTAAAGGTGCTTGGTCATTGTGATGGCCACATGACACCTTGCTTGTTAACCATGAGCATGTACTTCAAGGAAGTGTGAGGAAGGCTAGGAGCATGTACTTCAAGGAAGTGTGAGGAAGGCTGGGAGCATGTACTTCAAGGAAGTGTGAGGAATGCTGGGAGCATGTACTTCAAGGAAGTGTGAGGAAGGCTGGGAGCATGTACTTCAAGGAAGTGTGAGGAAGGCTGGGAGCGTGGTATGTCTGCTCAACAGGACTGACTTCCTTTCCTTTTTTTTTTATGATCGTAAGCTACAGTGAGAAACTAATATGGTAATATTTTAAAATAATCATTAGTATCAGTTATTGTACACCATAACCTATTCACCAAATTACCTTAAAATAATCAGGACAGCCAACAGGACTACTACTCCCACAAAGCCATAGATAACAGTATTTGAACTGCTATGACTTTCTGAACCTTTTTGATTTAAAAAAAATAAATAAATAAATAAATGTATGAATAAATAAATGTCGTTTCTGGTACAACAAAATTGAATATTAAAACAGATTTTTATAATTGAAACCTACATAAGTGATTTATCCTGACCAACTAAGTTACAGCAATCCAAAGTGGCACAAAGTTTGCATATAAAATGAAGATATTTCAATTGAATTTTACTATTTTATATAACCTTGAAAAAAACAAGTACCTTCTGTTTCATTTAATTGATTTATACAAAATATACTAAGTAAAACAAAAAAAGTATTTTAAAAATTTACTTGAAAGTTGAGCAATGTTGATCAATTGAGGTGGTCCATGGTCTATCTCTGAGCTATCCCTAGCTTGTATACACACTGACTTGACATCTCCTGGTAAACTCCATTCCGTGTTCTTTAAACAATGGGGAAAAGCTCCTAAGATAAACAGGTCAAAAAGAAAAATGACAAATTTGTTATATTTAACAATGTCTATGAAAACTTTCTAAAATGAAAAGGTAGAATTCGATTAGGAAAAAATAAAAGAGCTAATTAAGAAATAATGATTGGATTTGAACATTTAAATGTTATTTAAAAGACAACAACAGCTTACTTAAAGTGCTATTACAAGTTGTTCCATCAAGAGAAGGATAAACATTAAATGATTGAATAAAAAACTGTTCAGGTTTAGAGCAATTCTGTACTTGGTGAATATGTAGACAGCCATTCAGTACACAGGCCTTTACATTAGCATTGACTGTGGACACAGAAAATAGAATCAATAGCTCATCAACAAGTTGTAGAGATCAGTATTGGTAAACAATTATACTGTTAAAAAAAAAACAACATTCAGTACATGTTTTACTTTTGTTGGTTTGTTCCAATTCACTTTGATATATCAAGATAATAAATATATTCAGCCCTAATATGTATTCTGATCAATAGTAATTCTAATAAATTTAAAAAAAATAAATAAATTTAATAAATAAAAAAAACAGCAGCTTTGTATAAAAATTAAATTTGTATTTAAAATTTCAGCTGTGTATGTGTTACTTTGAAAGATTTAGTCATATATTTGCTATCTATTAAGTTTCAAGCAAAAAAGATTCTGAAACAAAGTTACATAACTCTTCATATCAACAAATATTTCTTTATCTTAAGTATCAAATCCTTTTCTTTCTAATTATCAGTCATAAATTTTCTCAACCCAAGTCATAAACTTCCAAAGCCTGATCTAATTATCATAATCCCATCAGTATCAGATATGAATTTTCTTTGTTCCTACAAGAACTGATCCATAAAAAGAATTACTGCTGTCGGGGGAAACAACAAAATACAATAGACATATATTTAGCAAACCAAAATAAAACAAAGAATATTTGAGCTAGGACGCCTTCACCAGCTACAAAAAATAAAAACAAAATAGGCTTTTAGTTCATTTACAGACACCATCCACCCTCACACAGGACCAAATACCAACAAATTTTTCTTTAAAATGACGTGGGGACAAACTTTTCGCCTTTTCCACATTTTTCTTAGTCAGACCACACTTCCTCCCACTGATTTTCTATGCTTTTGCACCAGAAGAGTTACATTCTTTGCTGCCTCGACAGACAACAGGGGCAGATAACTAAAAGCTTATCTGATGCTAATTTTTAAAAATGTTTTGTTTGTTTGCTGCTGCTGAAGGCTTGGAGGTCCAAATGTGTTGTTTTTTTTACTTTGGTCAAGCAGGGTTTCTTATATGTAAGAACATTTGCAATAAGATAATAAGCAATAAATCTTCCCAGCCATCAACTTCAGTTCCAGCCATGGTTTCCCTTTATCCCATCTATAACCAACATGTAAACTTACATAATTCATTATGCTGTCTGTTATAGAAACATGAAATTTGTTTCAGTCTTTGAAAAGTTCCATTGATCTTGAATGAAATAAAAAATGTGGCATTCATAGTGACATCCCCTGAAGAAGGCTGGCCATATAGAACAAAACAGTTGGATGTTCTGACCACTTTAAGTTCTGGCTTCAAATCTTTAGGACTCAAGTCACTATTACTTAGTAGATTGACAGAAGTGTTTTCTGTCTGAGTCAAATTGGACATGCTAATTGAACATTCCTCTTGGATGGAAGAACTTTCAGCATTAAGTTGACAGTACTTCACTTCCCTTTGTAACTTTCTGGTTTCCATCTTAGTGAATGACAGCACAAATTCTAATGGAACTCTTTTCTTGGAAGTCACAAATGCTCTTGAAACATTAACCACTTGCCTGTCAGTCCACACACAAGTCTGACAGAAAGACATGTAAAAAATTTAAATAAGAAATATAGAAGCAAATAAGAGAATACATTCCTAACAAACAAAGAGTCTTTTACTAAAAAAGTCATAAATATATTTAAAATATAGGTTTAAACTGTAAAGAGATCTATTATATCAAAGAAACAGAAATATATTTTTAAAATATAAAAAATTCGATGTATTTATCACAGACACAAAGACGCAAATGAAATACTAGATCAAATTTCTAACAGAAAAAAAAAGCAAACAAAAAGAATACACTTATCTTATCTTATATAATACAGACGTTACTTCAAAAAAGAAGATGATTACGTCCTACGCGTCATGCATTTAGTCATGCATATTAACCAATGACTTAAATTCTGCCAAGTCACTGGTTTTCCTGGCTAGCTCAGGCAACCCATTCCATGCTCTAAAAGCACTAGGGAAGAAGGAGTATTTGTACAAATTTGTCCTAGCAAATGGGACGAGGAATGTGCCTTTATCTTTGTGTCTTTCAGAGTATTTTATTAAATTTTGTTTTTGTATTTGAAGATTATGGTTCAGTGTTTTATGTATAATTGCTACTTTACTTTTGAGTCTTCTGTCCTGAAGGCTTTCTAAATTTAGTGATTTTACTATAGGTGTTACTCTAGTCAAATGTGAATATTCATTTGTTATGAATCTCACTGCTCTATTTTGTGTCTGTTCCAGTTTCTTAATGTTTTCTTGAGTTGAGGGGGTCCCAAACGGAGGATGCATATTCTATTATTGGCCTAACCAAGGTTAAATAACATTTTAGTTTTATGTTCTTATTTGATTTATAGAAATTTCTTTTAATAAATCCTAATGCTTTGTTTGATTTTTTTATAGTTTCATCAATATGTGGATTCCATGACAGTTTTTCATTTATTATAACACCTAGGTATTTTGCGTTTTTAGTCTGTGTTACTGGTTTGCCATGAATAAGATAAGTAGAATTAATTTGTTTTAGTTTTTTTGTTACTCTTAATAACTGACATTTTTCTGGGTGGAAAGACATGCTCCAATTTGATTCCCATTTCTGTAATTCATCTAATTCTCTTTGTAAAATTTCTGTGTCTTGTGTTGTTTTTATTGTTCTATATATTATGCAATCATCTGCAAATAATCTGACTTTTGTTCCTGAATTAATGCAATTTGGTAAATCATTTATGTAAATTTAAAATAGTAGTGGACCCAAGACTGTTCCTTGAGGTACACCTGAGTTTACTGTTATCGGTGTTGATTTAGAGCCATTTATTATTACAGTTTGTTCTCTCCCTATCAGAAAATCTTTAATCCACTGATGCAGTGGACCATTAATGCCAAAATATTTTAAATTTTTATCTTATCTTATCTTATATAATACAGACGTTACTTCAAAAAAGAAGATGATTACGTCCTACGCGTCATGCATTTAGTCATGCATATTAACCAATGACTTAAATTCTGCCAAGTCACTGGTTTTCCTGGCTAGCTCAGGCAACCCATTCCATGCTCTAAAAGCACTAGGGAAGAAGGAGTATTTGTACAAATTTGTCCTAGCAAATGGGACGAGGAATGTGCCTTTATCTTTGTGTCTTTCAGAGTATTTTATTAAATTTTGTTTTTGTATTTGAAGATTATGGTTCAGTGTTTTATGTATAATTGCTACTTTACTTTTGAGTCTTCTGTCCTGAAGGCTTTCTAAATTTAGTGATTTTACTATAGGTGTTACTCTAGTCAAATGTGAATATTCATTTGTTATGAATCTCACTGCTCTATTTTGTGTCTGTTCCAGTTTCTTAATGTTTTCTTGAGTTGAGGGGGTCCCAAACGGAGGATGCATATTCTATTATTGGCCTAACCAAGGTTAAATAACATTTTAGTTTTATGTTCTTATTTGATTTATAGAAATTTCTTTTAATAAATCCTAATGCTTTGTTTGATTTTTTTATAGTTTCATCAATATGTGGATTCCATGACAGTTTTTCATTTATTATAACACCTAGGTATTTTGCGTTTTTAGTCTGTGTTACTGGTTTGCCATGAATAAGATAAGTAGAATTAATTTGTTTTAGTTTTTTTGTTACTCTTAATAACTGACATTTTTCTGGGTGGAAAGACATGCTCCAATTTGATTCCCATTTCTGTAATTCATCTAATTCTCTTTGTAAAATTTCTGTGTCTTGTGTTGTTTTTATTGTTCTATATATTATGCAATCATCTGCAAATAATCTGACTTTTGTTCCTGAATTAATGCAATTTGGTAAATCATTTATGTAAATTTAAAATAGTAGTGGACCCAAGACTGTTCCTTGAGGTACACCTGAGTTTACTGTTATCGGTGTTGATTTAGAGCCATTTATTATTACAGTTTGTTCTCTCCCTATCAGAAAATCTTTAATCCACTGATGCAGTGGACCATTAATGCCAAAATATTTTAATTTTTTATCTTATCTTATCTTATATAATACAGACGTTACTTCAAAAAAGAAGATGATTACGTCCTACGCGTCATGCATTTAGTCATGCATATTAACCAATGACTTAAATTCTGCCAAGTCACTGGTTTTCCTGGCTAGCTCAGGCAACCCATTCCATGCTCTAAAAGCACTAGGGAAGAAGGAGTATTTGTACAAATTTGTCCTAGCAAATGGGACGAGGAATGTGCCTTTATCTTTGTGTCTTTCAGAGTATTTTATTAAATTTTGTTTTTGTATTTGAAGATTATGGTTCAGTGTTTTATGTATAATTGCTACTTTACTTTTGAGTCTTCTGTCCTGAAGGCTTTCTAAATTTAGTGATTTTACTATAGGTGTTACTCTAGTCAAATGTGAATATTCATTTGTTATGAATCTCACTGCTCTATTTTGTGTCTGTTCCAGTTTCTTAATGTTTTCTTGAGTTGAGGGGGTCCCAAACGGAGGATGCATATTCTATTATTGGCCTAACCAAGGTTAAATAACATTTTAGTTTTATGTTCTTATTTGATTTATAGAAATTTCTTTTAATAAATCCTAATGCTTTGTTTGATTTTTTTATAGTTTCATCAATATGTGGATTCCATGACAGTTTTTCATTTATTATAACACCTAGGTATTTTGCGTTTTTAGTCTGTGTTACTGGTTTGCCATGAATAAGATAAGTAGAATTAATTTGTTTTAGTTTTTTTGTTACTCTTAATAACTGACATTTTTCTGGGTGGAAAGACATGCTCCAATTTGATTCCCATTTCTGTAATTCATCTAATTCTCTTTGTAAAATTTCTGTGTCTTGTGTTGTTTTTATTGTTCTATATATTATGCAATCATCTGCAAATAATCTGACTTTTGTTCCTGAACTAATGCAATTTGGTAAATCATTTATGTAAATTAAAAATAGTAGTGGACCCAAGACTGTTCCTTGAGGTACACCTGAGTTTACTGTTATTGGTGTTGATTTAGAGCCATTTATTATTACAGTTTGTTCTCTCCCTTTCAGAAAATCTTTAATCCACTGATGCAGTGGACCGTTAATGCCGAAATATTTTAATTTTTTAAGCAAACGATGGTGGTGAAAAAGCCTTGGAAAAATCTAGTAAGATAACATCTATTTGTTCACTATTATCTAAACCTTTTGAAAAATCATCAATTAGTCCTATTAGTTGTGTTTCACATGATCTATATTTCCTAAAGCCATGTTGGTATGGGGTGAGGACATTATGTTTGTCTAAGTGGTTTATGATGTTGCTACATATTATGTGTTCTAGTATTTTACATGTGATGCTGGTAAGTGATACTGGTCTGTAGTTTCCTGGATCAGATTTTTCTCCTTTTTTAAATAGGGGGTTGACATTAGCTTCTTTCCAGTCCTTTGGTACTCTGCCCTGGTTAAGCGATGCTTGAAAGAGTATTTTGAACACTGGGGCTAGCTCATTGCTTAGTTCTTTGAGTAATCTAGCTGGAATACCATCAGGTCCAGACGCTTTATTTGGTTTGGTGTTGGCTAATAGTTTTTTAATTCCATTTTCTTGTACTACTAAATCTTCTATGTTGTCTACTTGGTTCAAATTAAGAAATATGTCTTTGTCTCCTGGGGCTGAGAATGCTGATGCAAAGTATTTGTTTAGGATGTTTGCTTTAGTTTCATTATCATTATGTATTATGTTATGTTCATCTTTTAATGGCGCTATGCCTGTTGTTTCCATTTTCTTAGACTTAATGTATGACCATAGGTTTTTGTTGTTATCTTTAGATATTACATTGTTTACTCTGCAGCTGTCTGCTTACTTTTTGGGTTAAGTGTTTAATTTTTATATACTTTTTGTAAATTCTTTCTGCCTTAGTTTCTTTAAATTTTCTATATAGGTTTTCCTTCTGTTTACAAAGCTTCTTTAGTCTATTATTAAACCAGCATTTATTTATTTTGTTTGATGTGTATTTAGTTGGTATGACAAAGTAATGAAAAAACTCCAAAAAAAAAACTACATGACATTAATAGAAATTTCACATCAAATTATCAAGTAAAAAAAAAAAGTTTCCCTGTCAGACCATGTGATCTATAGATGTAATGGTCATCTCTTTCTTTGGCACACAGTTAACGAGGGTGTCATGAGGCCAGCACAACTACCACCTTTACTTTTCCCCAACTATTTTCAGATACTCATTAGAGCTGGGTGGACTCTGAGGCGCCCTAAAGATCCCAAAATTTAAAAGTCCAGTCTTCCCCAGTTTGGAAGACAAGTGCTTTACTACTCAGTCAAATTATCAAGTAATTGTAATCGTCTGTGTTTTTTTTAAATGCATGTTTTTGTGTGTTTATACACAATCAATTGCGTGCAATGACATTTTTTTCTCCACTTTTGCAAAGTGTCACATGAAAAGCTTGCCAGTAGATCTAACCGATAAAACTGGCTCATAAGAAAGGTGATACAAAATGTCTATTAGTTTTGTTCTGATGCCAGAATAATCCACTTGCAATTTTCTATGTTGCTTCTGCAAATTTCGCAAGCATTTTACAAAATAAAAACTATGAATTTCAATAAACCTTTTTTTAGATTTGTCAATGATTCTCATTAATAATCATGAGACAACTTTTGAATAGTGTTCTATTAGATCTGTTTCTTGATGTATCAAGAGGTGAGTGGTCATTTCATCCCCGGTCATTTCATCTTTGGTCACTTCATCCCCAATCATCTCATTTTTAGGTCATTTCATCCCCAATTAAATATTTTTTCTTAGTCATTGTGTAAATATGCTTTTAAGACTTTGCTTTTAAACTTCCTTTCATCTAATATATAAATATGTTTATTTATAATGCTTTTTGATATTTTTGACGTTATTTGTAGTGTTGATAGTGTTCCCACTATTCTCTTCATACTTGCTGAGAAAAAAAAATATATGTAAATAAGTAGATACATTGTAATGCACAAATATTTTATATAGGTATGTCTATATTATTCTGTGCATATTGCATGATGTAATGATCAAAGGCCATGTTGTGGTAGAAGTAGTGGAGATCTTTTGAGAGATAAAAAACGATTAGAATAATCATGACTTATCATCAAGGGCCAAGGTGCAGTTTGGAAGGAGTGGAAATCTGTCACTAATAGTTATCTCACTTTTTCGTTATTTTTGTCAATCTTTCTTTCTTGAATAAGGGGGGTGTCATTTTAAACCTTGATATAAAGTTTTATTTGATCTAATAAAAGCTGACTTCAACCCTCCTCTAGAGCCAATATTACCGATTCATATTGCCTATATCTACGTTGTTTTAATCCCAAACTTCTTCTGTACCTACTATTAATAGCTTGTTTTTTTATCTAATTGATTTCAAAAACAACTTGTACATTTACATCTATAGATGTTTATTTTTTGAATTCTTTTTTTTGTTTAATGTGTCACAAAATATTGTTTATTTCCTACTTTTTACAAGTATTATTTATTTGACCAGGGGATGAAATGACCAGGGATGAATAGACAAGGGGATGAAATGACCAGGGAATGAAATGAATATGGGATGAAATGACTAGGAAATGAAATGAATATGGGATGAAATGACTAGGGGATGAAATGAGAAGTGATGAAATGACTAGGGGATGAAATGACCAGGGAATGAAATAACCAGGGGATGAAATGACCAGGGGATGAAATGATAAGGGATGAAATAAATAGGGGGTGAAATGACTAGGGGATTAAGTGATCAAAGATAAAATGACCAGGGATGAAGTGACTGGGGATGAAATGACCAAAGATAAAATGACCTGAGATGGAGTGACCGGGAACCATTCAAGAAAGGGAACTTTGCAATGAGTCTAACATAACAAGAGCTTCTCCTCAAGTCTTTTATTACAAACATACTTACTGCACACAAATCTTGGGTCAAGGTCATTTCAGAACTAATGGCATGCACTGCTATCTGCTCCACTTGATTCCAGGCACTAGTCGTGATAGACATGTGAGATTTGTTGATCATTTCTACAATTGGGTTCAGCTCAACATCCACTAACATTTCAAGAGAGAGTAGATCAAGCTTGTGAAAATCGATACAAATAAAGTCCAAATCAACTGACAGTTTAAATGAGTAAAAAGAGAAAAAAAAAGAGGGGGGAATAAGAAGGGGCTAAGGGAAGTGAGATGAAACTGGGGAGACTGGGGGGGGGGGGGGGGGGGGGGGATCCAAAATATTTAATTTCTAATTTTATACAAATTAGTGAGATTGAAGCCTTTCTGTCTATATGAACAGGGGTTTGATCTAGGGGAATAGAATAAGTATCTAAATCTATTAGATGCCTCTTTAACAAGAGACTAAGGTGTGCATTAAATGTTTTGTTGCAGTTTAAAGTTCTTTTAAAAAGGGTATACAAATACTTGCTCTAAAAACACCCTAATACCCCGGTAGATTTAGAAAGCCTTCAGGAGAGAATACTCAAAAGTAAAGTAGCAATTATACATGAAACACTGAACCATAATCTTCAAATACAAAAACAAAACCTATTACAATACTCAGACACAAAGATAAAGGTACATTCCTCATTCTATAAGCTAGGACAAAGTTGTACAAATGCTCCTTCTTACCTAGTGCTATTAGAGCCAGCCAGGAAAACCAGTGACTTGGCAGAATTTAACTCATTGGTAAACATGCATGACTAAATGCATGACGCGTAGGACGTAATCATCTTCTTTTTTGAAGTAATGTCTGTATTATATAAGATAAGATAGGATGTTTATGCTAAAGGCGCCCTGATGCACAGTAATGAAAAAGTGTTCATTGAATGTTCATGGTCTATTTCTTGACAGAAGGTGAAGGGCGGATAAAGTGACGAGGGAATATTGTTTATTTTTTAAGGGATCAATTGAACTGAAAAATATGCTTGGGATTTTTCCTGAGGAAATATTACCAAAAAATGATGTCACTTTAAAGATCAGTGTGACGCACATAAATGATATGCTTCTGACACCAATTTGCATTTGCCTGATTCTGAATGCCAAAAGAAATTAGCTAAAAGCTCAATAGAAGAAGCCCAAAAAGACATTTGACATCTGCTGGAAATATAGAGAACAGCAAATGGCACTGAAAGGGGACAGCCAGAGAGTTTCTGACAAAA
This sequence comes from Biomphalaria pfeifferi, assembly GCA_030265305.1. Taxonomy (NCBI): domain Eukaryota; kingdom Metazoa; phylum Mollusca; class Gastropoda; family Planorbidae; genus Biomphalaria; species Biomphalaria pfeifferi. The sequence goes on along the minus strand of JASAOG010000290.1, from coordinate 382,803 downwards.
GTTGTAGCACTAGCATCTAGCAGAAAAATTATCAATAAAACAAAATATCAACATTTATAGAAAAAAGCTTCTACTGTAGCAATGTAAAAAACAACAACAACAAAAAAAAAAAACCTCATGAAAACTGGCGACATCCCTTCATCTTTTCTTGATAATCTAAATAAACAAGAAAGACAATGGAATAGTTTAGGGCCTTAATGAACAACAGATTTTTTAGAGGGAAGTTTGAATTAGGTTATGTACAAGTAGATATATGTCAGGGGCAGGTATGGCAAGAGTGATTGTGTTATTTCTTTGTACTATTTAAGTATGAAAAAGTTATATCCCTTTGTTTATTTCTCCTCTTCTCCCCCCCCCCCCCCCCCTCGGCATGAATGTGAACAGTATACACGTGATGTTTTTGAATGGGGGGTTTCCGTTGGTTGATAGAGTGAATTGGTAGTTCGCTAGTTGTATTATGTTCCTGGACTGGTGTTTGTTTATTAATATTTATTGTGCATTATTTGAGCTATATTGGATATTAAAATATCATTGTTATATTCTTGGAGATTCTGAGTTGGAGTTGATGTGTATCTAGTGGTAACTGTTCTTATTTGAGTAACTAAACAAGTATTTATAAGTGTAATTGAGTATTCATACCCCTAACGAGCCAAGTCAAGAAACACAGGAACCAAGTCCAGCCAAGCTTAAGTGAACCCTGACAATATAGAACAATTTGTATTTGTCTCTTAGTGATGCTTCACATCAGACACGCTTTGGTGCAGTATTTTTGTGAGTACCAAGGTAAATGGACTAAAGTTTGTGGTGCTACTTACATTAAAGTTTATAGCATTACTTACATTAAAGATTGTGGTTCCACTTACATTAATGTTTGTGATGCTACTTACATTAAAGAGGGAAATTTCAATTAGGTAATGTACAAGTACATATGAGGCATGGTGGCTGAGTGGCAAATCGCTTTGCTTCTGAACCAGGGATCCTGGGTTTGAATCCTGGTGAAGACAGAGATTTTTACATTCTGGATCTTTAGGGCGCCTCTGAGTCCCCCAGCTCTAATTGATTAAAGTTTGTGGTGCTACTTACACACAACTATCTTGGTTAGTGTGCTTATCTATTTAAGAAATAATTGTGCTGATCTAACTTACTCTGATTCAATGGGATATTTACTACAGTCGACTTTTCAGATTTTCCAACATCATTTAAAGCCCAAACGGAAATGGTAAGTGGCCGTTGGATATTCTCAAGAGTCTCATTGAATAAGTTTGACCTCTGGTTGTAAGTGTAGTTAACTCCATTAGCTGAAGAAATGACTAATTCATAAGTCACTTTATCACTTCCTGCTACTTCTGGACTTAGTACCTGTTGACAAACAAAACATATACTAATTTTATTATAGGAGTAGTAAGTAGTAATATATATGTCAAATTATTGCTTAAAGAAATGTAAAGCTCATTTGGGCAGTTGTTCGAGACAAACATCTATAAAAAAGCTAACAAGATCTTTGAAATAAAGAATCACCCTTTGTGTCAGGATTTTGTGATTTTACCATCACAAAAGAGATACAAGACACCGATGGCAAAGACAGACACAAACACTCTTTTGTTCCCCTCGCAATCAAATCATTAAATAGGAACAATCCGACTTTGTCACATGTAAATTATGAGTGAGTCTAGTGTGAATGTACACTTTGGTTTCTTATAGTTATAATGTTTTTTGTTTGGTGCAATGCACAAATTGTAAGACAAATTTCCATACGGACAATAAAGATTATTATTATTATTATTATTGTGTTCAAAATATTAAGAAAAGCTAATAGACAATCAGTAATTGAATACTCTTGTTTTTTTTATAGTTTATTACTCCTATGGAACAGTGCAGCCATTGTTGTTATTGGAGTGGTTTTTTTTGTAGTTATTTTTGCTGTTCGTTTAATATTTACAGATAAAAGAATTTTATTGTCCATCTTTCATTTTGGTCAAATTACATTAAGAGTTAGGCATGTTTATGTACATTATTATTATAGCTTTTATATAGCGCTACTTTCATACTTATAGCATGCTCAGAGCGCTTTTGGTCCAATCTCATTTGTGGACCAGTAGGGGGGAGGGGGTATCTAGGAGTTGGTTTTCCGTGCTGCCTTTAGGTGCTCAGTAAACACAACTCTGCCCAAGTCGGGTGTCGAACCTCGAGCCCCCTTCTAGGTAGCCAAGCCAAGCCAAGTTCAAGCGCACTTGGCCTCTCAACCACGCTTCCCTCATGTATATGTGCAACACATCCCACCTTTCAGATAGTTAGCTTTCACTTAAATTTTAGTAAGTTAGAGCAGAACAACAATTACCTGGATTAATTGGGAACTGTTCGGATAGCCAAATGGAGAATATTATGAACAGTCCATTTTCACCAACAATATTTAAACAATTCATAAGAAGGTATAGTGACGCACTTAAGCATAAAATTCAATAAAATATACATGGGAACAAAGCGTTATTTGTAGTACCCTACCATTATTGAGAGAAATAATTGCTGATCTTTCACTGCACATAAGCCAGACCACTTAGATAAAATGCCATGGTGAAAACAACACACACACAAAAAAAGCAGTCCAGATCCAAATATTTGATGTTCCAAAGAACAAACTCTCAAATAAAAAACTTTCTACTGTAATTCATTAAAAATATTCTTTTCTGGTGTTGACATACCTTCCAGACCAGCCACAGCTTACTTCCACTCAAGTCAAAACCTGTCAAATCTGGTGGGGCTAAAGGCCCTGCAGACAATAAATGGTAATATGGTTTAGTTGTGTTCACATTTTGAAAGGGAAAATTTGTTTCACAGATGAGTCAGTAACTAAATGAGGCTATTTATTATATTATTTTTATTGATACAAACTATAAAATGATAATGATTTTCTTCTTACTAGATTTTAGGGTTTGAAATGATAAAGATTTGACACATCCTTTGTCAGTTCCCGCCATCGTTATCACAGAAACAGTGTAGACGGTGAAGGGACTAAGAGTCTCAAATAAATACACATCCAAAGGGTTGTCAAAACTTGGTAAAACTTCAAACTAGTAAAAAACATTAAAATAACAACTAGAGAAGAAATGCTAACATAGTCATTCTAGTGCCAAACATTTCATGAGTACAAAATATGTGAATAAAACAACCAAAGAGTTGACTCCTTTGAATATGGTCATTATGATATCCTATAAATACATCATGATCACCAATGTCAATTTAGATATTTTCCATTTCCACACACTGATGTCAGGGAAAGGGTTCTCAAAGCACACCTTTATTTTTCTTTATTCCAATGTTCTCTACCTTCATAGATTCCAATGTTCTCTGCCCACAAAGATACCAATGTTCAATGCTCTCATAGATTTCCCCTGAAGACTCCAACTTATTGGGAGGGGGTGTCATCTTTTTTTTTTTGTTGGATACAAATTTTAGTCTACAGGACAGGAATTATACAATTTTTCCATCCCAGAAATACTTTCTCCTTTTCCTTCACAATGATGGCTAAACACAAACGAAATTCAAAACATTAGATGCCCCTGAAATGCCAGAGTTTTTCTTCATATCCCCTGTCCAGTTAACACGTTAAACAAAGATGCTAATGATGTGGTGTAAATTTTGTTAATAGTATATTATGCCCATAGTAGGTTGCTAATGAAGACGACTACATAAAATAGATATTTAGCTCAAAACCTTCACTAGGAGAATCATTCTGAGAATGTTATTAAGTTGACATTTACCTGATGCACTTCTGTCACTCCAGAGTTTTTCCTCAGTTCAACATGTAAGCTCAATCTATGCCAGTCAGGCATAAAATCAATCAAGCGTTTCAGCTGATAAGACAAAAGAGAAGAAGCATTGGCTGCGATGGAACTCACGCTGTCAACTTTAAGTTCTTGAACACATCCAGGTACAACTGGTAATAAAAAAAATTGAATACAAAATGAAACAGAAGTTTTGTTCTAGACATAATAATGAAGTAATACTGTAATCATATCGACAATAAACATCACATACCTAATACAAGTAGTGGGACTTACCATAAGGAAGAAGACTTGTACGCCAACTACACTGCAGCATTGAATCCAAAGAGTTGCGTGTCACATTGAAAATCAACAATACTGGGTTGTAAGTCAACAGTTTATTTTTATCTGCTCTAGAATAACATAAGCATGTTCTGCCTTCATCTGGGCAAGTTTTCTTGCATAGATTTCTATAGGGAGCACCCTGTATGTCACTAAAATACAAGATTTATCTAGTAGATAACATGGTTTAGTTATTAAGAAGAATCAATGCCAAAGCTAAGGTAATCATACATAAAACAACTTTTTTTTTTGGTTGCAATATCAGTACATAATATAATGTCATGAGTGACTGCACATTTGGTCCAAGAGACAATAGAATAGGTCACAAAAGAAAAAAAAATAGTCTTCTAAATGAGCAGAGAATCAAGTCCATGAGAAATTGTTTCGTAAACAAATGCACTAGCTGTAAAAGACAGAGCTGGATATCCAGGTCTTTGCTAATCTTTCGTAAATGTCATTCAATCTATCAGTAAATTGTTTTGTATTTATTTCAAATTCATTCTGATTTATATTCTTTTAAACTTCAATAAACATAACATTGTGTCACTTCAGTGTATGATAAGAATTAGAAAGAGTACTGTTTTTCTGACAGATAAATACTGATTATTCAAATATTTCAAATCTCAAATAAACATTGCTACAATAAAATAAAGTCACAGCTTTCTTTACTTTACAAGTTAATTAAAAGTGTACTATATACAACATTAACTAGATCTAAAGGATTAATGTATGAACATAACTTACTAGACAGTCAACAAAAAATGTTATACAAGCATAACTTACAACGTCATTTAGATAATGCTATAAACATAACTTAATAGATTTAATATAAATAACAATGTTATAGAAACACCACTTACTAGAACATATAGATAACTACGTTGTGAGGTACATTAAAACTTAGTTCAAATTTAAGTTTTATATCCTCCTTTTCATTGACTATCAGGCTTTGTAAGGTAACATTGACTAATTTTTCTGAAATAAAATAATTGAAATAAGTAATTGACTACAGCCGAAAAGGAAATTAGCAGCATGATTACTCTGTAACTTTTAGAAAAATGTCATTGAATTTTATTTTCCAGAAGATCTAGAAACAATGCATATATCCTTTACGGTTATTTTTATTTTAAAACATTATTCCCCTTCCTCAGAAGAAAACATCTCCATCACCTTGCTGTCTATCTTAAGCCAATCAGAGTTTGGTGAAATATTTTTTTTTTAACATTGTATACTTCTAGAAGCAATCTATTTCTTCCTTTTACTCATCTTCTGCATTTAGTGTCGGCTGGGTGTTTCCTCAGGCTTTTCTTTTTTTAAATATATAATCCCAGCATTTTAAGGAAGTTTTCGGTCTTGGCAATTTTCGCCAATACTGACTTAAAAAGAACATCTGGGTCTAAAGACTGTAACCGGAATATCCATGGGACAAGGTGGGGTTGGCCAATGGTCCATTCTTTGCCATCCACAGAGCTATCCAAATGAAACTACAGTAGAAAGCTTAAGGTGGACTGGGTATGCCCTGTGGAATCGTCACATACTGGATCCAGGCCTGTTCACGCTATCACATTCACCAGATCCAGAAAAAACTTCATGATGGGTTTATATCCAGTAGTAGAGTGTAGTGAGACATAGACCTCCGTCTGGAGTAGTGCAATCCAGACCTCCGTCAAAAAGCACCTAGAGGGGGGGAAGGTCCAGTGAAATGCAAGTGAAAAGGCAGTGGGGTTATTTATTACTCTTGGTCATTTCCAAGCCCCGATACTCACACGGGGGAGTATCACCACAAAGACAAAGTGGAGGTTTGGAGTCCAGAATTTTCCTTCTCCTAGATTGCTTTGCGTTATTTAGGCTGACATGCCCCATCAACATGAAGCTTAACTGGTTTTGAGGTGCCAGTGTTTCACCTTTCATTCCGTCAGTTTGTAAGAACAGGTTCCGCTGGATTTTTAAGAAAATCACACGTGAAGGCCAGGAGCTGGATTTGACTGTCAGAGGCATTTAGAGACGCAAGCCTTTAGGGGGTTGGCGAATATTTTTTTTTGAACATTGTATACTTCTAGAAGCAATCTATTTCTGCCTTTTTTTTTTTTATTATAGCTTTTATATAGCGCTACTTTCATGCTTATAGCATGCTCAGAGCGCTTTGGTCCAATCTCATTTGTGGACCAGTGGGGGGGAGGGGGTATCTAGGAGTTGGTTTTCCATGCTGCCTTTAGGCGCTCAGTAAACGCAACTCTGCCCGAGTCGGGTGTCGAACCTCGAGCCCCCTTCTAGGTAGCCAAGACAAGCCAAGTTCAAGCTCACTATGCCTCTCGACCACGCTTCCCTTTTATTATAAACTATGCCCTTTTGAACTTGTAAATTGTGACAGACTATGATTTCTTCTCATATTGAAGACTACGTACTTTTTGTTTTTATTGGTTTCAAGATCTTTGTCAAATCTAAGCAAACTCCAAAACAAAACTAGATTGATGGATTTTAATTTAATTTTTGTATAATTACCAGTTGTGTTTAGACCTTTGGATAATTGTTGTACTTCTTGACATTCTGTTACTAAAAAATAAAAATTATAGGTGAGTGAATAACTCTACTAAATACATTTATAACTTATGATGATGTGGCCATTATTAAAGATAGATATAGTTATTAGTTATATAAGTAAAGAATTAAATAGCTTACCAAGTCTTAAAAGGGAAACTCTGATGGCTTTTCATATTTGAGTTATCGACATATTTAAATTCTGCGTAAAAAGTTGTAATAGTAAACATTTTACCATTTTTTATTTAAATGCTTTGAAACATTTATATTTAATAAATTAGTCAGTAAATTCTTGACATCTCAAAAAAAAACAAAAAAAAAAACGGAGTTCTTTGATATTTTGTTTTTAGCTTAGGCAAGCGTCACTTTCCTCAACTATACTGAAAGGGAAACTAGATTTAACCAATCGTATCGCTTCATTCTTACAGTAGCTATTTGGCTGTTAGGCTTAGTGACGGCCTAGGACAGAACTATGGTATAGTTATATATATAGAGAGAGAGATAGATCTAAAAGCATTAAGATAACCAACTTTAGAAAAAAGTTACATTTTCATCTAAGCCCTCCCTGTCCCAAGAAGTAAATAGATTGTAAAGTGTGTCTGACTGAATCTAACAAACTGGTCAATGTAAGGGTAGTCTAGACTATGTGTAGTCAGCCATGACAAGACGACCAAGCGATTGTGTTGCTTGTGTGTTGAGTGGTCAGGCGAGAAAATAAACACTGCTGTGGTTAGTCAAGCATGTAAATCTACTTTTAACACAAATTTTTTTCTTTGCTTACAAGATCTAGATCTAACAGCATATATATATTTCTTTTACGAGAATGTAAACTTTACTGTATGGTTTTCCATTATACAGTAAGTCAATAGATTAAATTAATAGGTTTGTGTGACATCACATAGAAACCTGGTGAAAGTCTGACCATTTTGGATGCGCAAGAAAATTACGTCAGAAAAAAAGCAATTACTAAGTTATTGCAAATTAAAAAAAAAAAGATCTATACTATATTTATTTTCTGTAAATCAAAACACATATTATATCAAAAATTGTCAAAACCATCGGAGTTTCCCTTTACTTTAAGTATCTAGAGTCTAGATTTAGTGAGTAGTATCTCCAGTAGGTAAGATTTTCAAAAACATCAACACAATGAAATATTGGATAAAGATCTAAATCTAGAACTATGTCAATAATATCAGTTTGACATTGATCGAAATAGCATCCTAAAGGTAGATTACCACTGTTAATAAAAGAAAGCTCAATCTGTTTTACTTTATAATGATTGTCTTAAATTTAGATCTAGTGACTATTAATTAAATTAAATAATGTTAGTTAATCAAATTAATGTTATACTTTAATATAAATTAGTATCTTTACTTAAGTTCTGACTATAATACCTCAACAAAGTAGTCTAGATCTATATCAATTTTAGTAAATTTATTTATTTTATTAACGTTTTTAAACTTTCAAACCTTTATTGAAATCCTTCAAGTTTAAGTCATTGCCTCGTGAAAAAAAAAAAAGTTGAAACACAAATAATATGTAAATAAGGATCTAGATCTTTTATATCTAAACTTAAATCTAGATCTAGATAGATCTAAATTATAATCTAGATTTGGCTGCCCTAGACTTATGTTCATTTTTTGTCAATCATATGATATTCATATCGTCTAGATAGAATAGATGTAGATGGCTGCCTGGTCGTGCGATTTGCGCGCTGGACTGTCGGACGTTCGGACTCGGATTTAATAAATGCGAAATTCCCCGGATGTTTACTAATTTTGAGTGGCGCGAAAAGTGTGCCGCCATTTTTAACTTTTATTTTTATTTGAAGTAATAGTGCTATTAATTTTTAATTAACAATAAATAAATAGTTGTGTTAGAAAGGATTTCAACTGTTATTTTAGAAGTGGGAACATATTTTCTAAAATAATTAATTTAAAAAATGACAAGAACAAAATATTTGATGTAAACAAAAATTTTTTACATAATCTCGATAAAAGTTTGTCATTTTTGCAGAACTACCACAAAATGTAGGTTGAATTTGTTCTTTAGAGGCTTTGTTTTTTGTGTAGCTAATTAATGCAACCATACAATCAGTGAAAAGTAACTATCCTATATAATGCACATCTAATTCTATTTTGATTTCTGTGAGGTGACCGTGAGTTGCTAGTTTACAAAATGGCGTCCAATGGGACAGATCGACATAACCTTGCCGTATTGTATAGTTCTAGCTGAAAAAAATACAACTATGTGATTTTGTTTCATTGATATTTGATTTCATTGTGTAGAATATGCATTTGTGCATTTATTTTATATGGTTTTTATATGTTTTAAAATGCACAAATGCTCCTATTTAGTTTTTAATCATACAGGTTATATGTTAAAAGGCGAATACAAATAATTGATCACATGATTAAAAATACAATTTTGCCCCGTAGTCAGGTGTAAACATTCAATTTGAGAATGGAAGATCTTAGATCTAAATACTAGATATAGGTCTAGATTCTAGATCAAATTGTTTATTCAGTAAAAAGTTGAATCTATATATAGTATTGACTTAGTGAAAGATCAATACTAGGTACATTATTCTAAAGTGTAGATTAGATGAATTATTAGATCTAGACTATAGACTTAATACTAATAGACTAATAGTATAGACATATCATCATATGAGATCATAATAAATAAATATTAATAATTATTTATTAGCAATACTCCAATACTAATTATCTAATAGATCTAAATCTACAGTATAGTCATAGTCAGTATAGAATAGTATAATACTATAGATCTAGATCTAATTATACTCTACTCTATATCTTTATAGTGTATATGATTTTATGATATATCTAATTATCTTATATTAAAATCTAGATTCTAAATCAATCATCAGGAGTCATGATGATCTAAACCTAATAAGTTATAACTAAGAGTCTAAGTATAGACATAGGAAACTAAAGTGATCTAAACCTAATAAATAAGTTATAACTAGAGTCTACTAAGTATAGACCATAGACTAGACATAGGAAACTAAAGTTTCTAACTAAGAATAATAAGATGAATATTAATAATAATAATATAATAACTCAAATATTACTATATTATATATATATTTTACTATTACTCAAATATTAATAAATCTAGATATATAAGCTAAAATGAAAAGATTTTTGTGATGATAATGATTATCATTATATATCATATATATAATATATAGAGTATAGGAAATTATCCAATGATCCATATTGTATTATATCAATTTGAGTGGATTAAATCATCATCTAGATATAGATCTATAATAGTAATAGATAGTATATATTACAAATTTAGATATAACAGGTCAAGATGAATCAGAGTATAATCATAATAAAATGTTTGCATGTTTCGGATATTGCTTCAGAGTTGAAGATAATATACTTCCTTTTCCAATGGGAAATGAGCGTGCATGGTTTGAACCGTAGACAATTGATAAGTCTAAATGACAGTCCAGTGCGCAAACCTCATGGCCGGACAGCCATCTACCAATATTATATATTATTATTATAGCTTTTATATAGTGCTACTTTCATGCTTATAGCGCTTTTGGTCCAATCTCATTTGTGGACCAGTGGGGGGGTCTAGAAATTGGTTTTCCGTGCTGCCTTTAGCCGCTCAGTAAACACAACTCTGCCCAAGTCGGGTGTCAAACCTCGAGCCCCCTTCTTGGTAGCCAAGCCAAGTTCAAGTGCACTTGGCCTCCTGACCACGCTTCCCATTTATAGTAAATCTATAATATAACTTTGCGGTGCATTCACTGTCTTGTTATATCTATACTGGGTAGCTATATAGAATATAATTATCTTTACATTATATGTCTAGTTTGTCTTTATATAGATCTAGATCTATTAAAAGAGTATCTAGATCTAGAATTATTTTTTTTTTTTAAGAAAAAGAAATAAAGAAATCATGCTAAATCTTTATATTGGTTTATATATAAATTTACTTTAAATAGTGACTAATTAGGCCTGTATAAGTTTTTTTTATATTCTAAATGATGGTAATTGACAATTTAAAAATTGTCTCTATTGACCTTAATACCTTATTTTTCTTTATGACTCGTGGATTTTTTAAAATTTATATAATTAAATTACTTCAAGTATCACTAGTGATACTTATTCAAGATTGTATATAATTTTAGTGTCAGTTTTAAAAATATAAATATCTCAGTATATTAGATTTATACATTTAATATATTTTTTTTTTTTTCTTAATCTAGGCTACTTCAATGTTTAAATAATTACTTGATGTAGATCTACATTAAAATATAATATCAAGACTTATCAAGAATTTTGTATGACTGTTTACTGGACTCTTCTTTAACACATCCTAATTATATGCTATTATCAGATTACTATAAGAAGCAATAATGAATTAACCCCTCGTAGAAGAACATTAAAAAGACGCCTTTCTTTAATGTCACAGGCAAGAAGTGAAGACAAAAGTAAATATAGAAAAAAAAATATGTTTATTAAAATCTCAAATCAACTCCCTGCCAACCCGTATTAAAACTCTAAGACAATCTATAAAAAGAAAAAATGAAAGAATAAAAAATCTACTAGGTAAATTACATGAATCTAAAATTCAATCTCTAAAAAGAAAATGTTTCAAATGTAAAAAACAACATCCAGCACACAAAAAAACTCACCAAGAACTTGTTAATAAAAATAAATCCTCATATAATAAAGAACTTGCTGAGAGGGACGCAATCATTACATCCCTTCAAAGTGATAAATTACATCTTGAAGATGAAATTAAAGAATTAGAAGAAAATAAAGCAAGGTCCCTTAAAAAAAAACAAAAAAACTTATGATGTAATGACTAGATTAATGTTTTTTAATTGTCTTTTATACCAAGCCCCAACCTCTTCTATCTCCCCTATAGTAAGTAGTTTATCACAGAGATTGGGTGTTCTTCTTGATTGCGTCCCTCACAGAACCTCATTAGACAACTTTGTAAGAGAACTTGGTGTTATTTCAGACCTACAAGCCTCTGAAGTTGCCATGAAAACACCACATCTAACTCTTAGGTTTGATGCCACAACCCAAGAAGGTGTACTTGTCAACTCAGTACATCTCACCACTCCAACTGATACTTTTGTTATAGCTTTTGTCACGTATTACAAATTGAATTCTACTTTTAAATGGCTTGCCTAGGGGAACGTGACAATAGAAAAAAGGTAGTTGTGTCACTTATCTTAAGTCTGAATTTAATCAAAGACTTACAATGAATAACAAACAAAAAATGACACAAGAAATCGGAAGGTAAAATATCAACTTAATGTTTAATAAAATATAACTCAAATAGTATTTTTAACTGAATCACATAAAGTAAAAAAAAAACATTTACTCAATACAAAATGGAAGGGTTGACCAAAACCCTTTTACAAAAATGGCATGTAAAAATATTACAATACCAGAGTTTGAAAATATAATTATAAATACAAGCAAGGCCTTGAAAAAAAATAAAAAAATCTTAACTTACACGATCAATTGGTATACCACGCACGGGTCACGCAATGTCTCCGCTATTCTGTCTCACGGCTGTCTCCGTATGTCTGTCTGTCAACGTTACACGGGCGGTCTTTATATAATATACCGCGCGTCGATATCAAGACAAATCTAGTAATTTCTAGAACAGAATAAGTCATCAACACCCAGATCTAGAACGCTCTTCAAAGAGACAGAAGAAAAAAAAACCACCCTCCTTTCAACCAGAGGTACACACATAGGTCAAGGACCGGTCACTGTCTGTGTGGCTTGACTCACCGTGAAAAATAAAATAAAAAAAAACTTATTACACAAGGGGCAGACAACTTACAGGTCAAGAGAAAAAAATAGTATCTAGGTAACAATGCCTAGATACGTAACACCTCCCTCCTAAAAATAAAAAGTTTACATTTCCACGAAATGGAAATCTTTTTAGAATAATTACAAAAAATGATATTTACATTACAGAATGTATTTATCATGATATATATAAAAAATATACATCAAAATACTTTTTACAATCTAGATAAGGCATCGGCGATAACATTTTCGCTGCCTTTTATGTGTTTAAGACCTAGGTTGTACTCTTGTAAAAATAAACTCCACCTGAGAAGTCGTTGATTCTTGCCAGACATTTTGTGGATAAATGTAAGGGGATTGTGGTCAGTAAATACAACCAGTGGCCATCTGGACCCACTGATATAAAAATCAAAGTGTTGTATAGAAAGAATCAACCCAAGACATTCTTTTTCCACAGTAGAATAATTTCTTTGATGTCTATTAAATTTCTTGGAAATTATCTTCTTGGTAAAGGACTGACCCAACACTTGTGTCACTGGCGTCAATAGCTAACCTAAAAGGATTTCCGAAGTCAGGAGCCATCAAAATGGGGGAGCTAGATAATATCTGCTTAATTTGGTTAAAGGCTTTCTGACATTCATCCGTCCAAGTAAATCGGACGTTCTTTCTCAGGAGGTTTGTTAAAGGACTGGCAATGACAGAAAAATTTTCGCAAAATTTTCTATAATATCCAGACATTCCCAAAAATCTTCGGAGTTGTTTCCGATCAGCAGGAATAGGGAAAGCTTGGATAGCTTCTACTTTGGCCATTACAGGTTTCACCTGGCCTTGTCCTACAATATGGCCTAAGTATTGGATGGAAGCCTGGCAAAAATCACTCTTACTCAGGTTTACAGTAATTTTTGCATGTAAAAGTTTAGTAAAAAAACACTGCAGTTGTTTATAATGGCTAGAAAAATCTTGGCTAAAAATTACTACATCGTCTATGTATGCGTGGCAATTCTCCATGTCAGCAAGCAGGGCATTTATCATTCTCTGGAAAGTGGCAGGAGCATTCTTCATGCCAAATGGCATCACTTTGTATTGGTACAGACCATCAGGGGTGACAAAGGCGGAGATTTCCTTTGCCCTAACAGTCAGGGGAACCTGCCAATAACCTGAAAGTAGGTCTATTTTGGTGATGTACTTAGCGTCACCAATACGATCTATGAGATCGTCTATCCTAGGGATAGGAAACGAATCGGTCTTTGTCACAGCATTTACCTTACGGTAGTCTGTACAAAAACGATAAGTCTTGTCCTGTTTAGGTATCAAGACACATGGGGAGCTCCAGCTACTGGAACTTGGTTCAATGAGGTCATTTTCAAGCATATACTTGATTTCTGACCTAAGTATGGCAAGTTTTTCAGGGTTGACCCTGTAAGGATGCTGCTTGACTGGAGTAGCCTTGCCAACATCTACATCATGCATTATAACATTAGTCTGTTTTGGTACATCAGAAAAAATGTCATTAAATTCATTAATGAGTTTCATGATAACTGGCCTTTCTGTCGAAGACAGATGAGTCAGTTTTACATCCAAATTCTGTAACACAAAAGAATTAGGTATTTTATATTGTCCAAATTTCTCCTTTACAATATCATCATCAATAGGAGAAACATGGCTATTTGAACAACTTTTGACTGTATTTAAAACACAATTACTCTTATCTGAGTCATCTAGCCGAGATACATAAGGCTTCAGCATGTTTATATGACATAGCTGAGTCTTTTTCCTACGGTCAGGAGTTTTGATTGTGTAATTGAGGTCACTAATTTTGGTCTCAATTTCATAGGGACCAAAATATCTGGCTTGCAAGGGTTGACCTGGTATGGGCAAAAATACAAGCACCTTATCCCCGGGAGAAAATTCTCTAACACGGGCCTTTCTATCATACCAGCGTTTCATGCTGGATTGGGTGTTTTGTAAGTTATTTTTGGCCAGAACACAAGCATCATAAAGTCTAGTTTTAAACTTACTTACATAGTCTAAAAGTCCTTCAGTGGCTGTTGGTGACAACAAAGTCTCTTTTATACATTTCAAGGGACCGCGCACCGAATGGCCAAAGACTAAGTCAAAAGGGCTGAATCCCAACGATTCCTGGACGGATTCACGGGCTGCAAACAGCAGCATGTGGATTCCTTCGTCCCAGTCTTTTTCGTGCTCAAAGCAATAGGTTCGGATCATGTTCTTGAGAGTCTGATGGAATCGCTCAAGAGCGCCTTGCGACTCGGCATGATACGCACTCGACATGCAGTGTTTGATGCCCAACTGAGTCATGACTTGCTTGAAAAGATTGGCCGTGAAATTCGTTCCTTGGTCCGATTGGATGGACTTTGGTAGACCAAATAGAGTAAAGAACTTGATTAAGGCCTTTACAATGTTTGATGCTTTTATGTTCCTTAGAGGAATAGCCTCAGGAAAACGAGTTGAAGCACACATAATGGTCAACAGGTATTGGTTGCCAGCTTTTGTCCTTGGGAGAGGACCAACACAGTCAATAAGTACTCTGCTGAAAGGTTCTTCAAAGGCTGGAATCGGCTTCAGAGGAGCAACAGGGATCTTTTGATTTGGCTTGTTAACCATCTGACAGGCATGACAGGATCGGCAGTACTGGATGACATCTTTCTTCAAACGTGGCCAGAAGAAGTGTGACATAATCTTGTGGTATGTCTTGTGGATGCCGAGATGACCTGACATTGGTGTGTCATGAGCCAGATTCATGATGTACGCTCGGTATTTTTCTGGTAACACGATTTGATGGCATATTCTCCATTCTTCTTCGTTGGATGCGTCTGGAGGTTTCCATTTCCTGAAGAGCATATCATCTTGGATGTAGTAGCACGTTGATGCTAGCTCTGCCTCTTGTGATGTCATTGCGGTTTCTCGGAGTTTGGCGAGCTCTGGATCCTTCTTTTGGTCCTCAATCAACTGTTTTCGAGTTGATGCCGGCTTTTCAGAATTTGGCGTTGATTCTTCTTCAAGAGAAGCAAAGAATGTGGTGCTCAAGTCCACATCATCGTGGTTACTGTTGGCCTTGATGACGTTCTCTTCTTGAGATGCTTTCAACCTCATTGCCCTTGTTACTGCACACGCTGGATATAACTCTAGGTCTTCCTCGGGTGTGGCAGATAAGTCGGGTGTTTGAGTGACGATGGGTTCGGCTATCACCTTTCCACCTGCTAAGTCATTGCCTAACAGCAACGAGATGTCTTCCAATGGTAATGTTGGTCGGACATCTGGGTCCCCTCCCATGTGGGCATTGAGGGAAACGAAGCCGCAGACAGAGAAGCAAAGAGAGCCCTAAATCATGCGGTGTCAGGAACTCAAATTCCCTGCTCAGACCTGAGACAAAGTATTGCCTCTGCCATCTACCAAGAGTGGCAGGACCGATGGGAGGCTGAGACTCACAATAAACTCAGGCAGATTGTGGCGGATGTCAGGTGGCGGTCCACATCTAAGGGTCTGACAAGGCGTGGTAGCACGACCATGTCCAGACTTAGGATTGGCCACACCTACATCACGCACTCTTTTGTGCTGAAGAAAGAAGAGCCCCCACTTTGTGAGTATTGTGACTCTCGCCTCACCGTGGAACATATCCTCATCGACTGCCCCAGATACCAGGATGTCAGGGAAAAATATTTTAGAGCCACTAATTTAAAAACACTATTCAATAATGTCGACCCTGGGAAGGTACTGGGCTTTATCCGGGAAGTGGGGTTGTCTACGAAGATCTGATTTATGAATTCTGTAGACATGTACTATTTACATTAGATTTTTACCAAATTATTAAATTTTTACTACCTCTACTATTTTAACTGTGAATAGACCTTGATCTTAATGATTTGACTGTATGGAATTTGGCTTTTGCTGTGTGGAGGGAGAGTGGCCCTTGAGGGACTGCAGGCACGACATGGCCTAAATTGTGCCGATGTGCCCAAAATCACAAATCAAATCTTAGCCGCGACCCCCCCCCCCTCCCCAGCACACACACAGCAATTGAAGAATAGACAATAACAATCCATTTTTTCAATGGTCTTTGGCGACCCCTGGCAAATTGTCAATCGACCCCCAAGGGGGTCGCGATCCATAGGTTGAGAACCCCTGGTCTATGCTGTTGGGGTTCGCGAGCACAGTAGAGTTGGGCCTACTGCTGTAAACGCCAGTAGCCCACTGCCTTGGCTTTTCATCCTGCAGAATCTTTTTTCTTAACTGGCTCCAATTAGCATCTGGATCAATTTCCTGTGGCTTTCTGAGCTTAGCCTCAAGCATATGGCTCGAAACGGGTCCTTTACATCCACCAACTTTTCAACATGTAGCTTCCTTGTCCGGAGATTAGCTTTTTTTTTTTTTTTTTTAAACTTTAGAGCCTTGATAGAAATGTTGAGTTAGGCACGAACAAGGCGGCGGTCTGTATAACAGTCGACATTAGGCATAACTCTGGGGTGCATTACTGCACCAACATCGCATTGCCTCACGAGTGTATACTCAAGTAGATAGGACGCGGGTGCCTCCATGTTGTCTTGAAACTTTTGTTGTTGTTGGAAAATGATATTGGCAGGGCCGCTCCTAACTATTGCGGGTCCCTATGCGAAATGGATAGCAGGAGCCCAGTCTGGGTGGGGATAATCATAATGTCATTTTTTTAAATCAGAAAATACATTTGTCTGTGGAATAAATGTTTATTAAAGGAAAAATTACAATGCCATTTATTTTGTCTATTTTTCATCAAATTTTTATGAGTTTTCAGGAGATTTCCAGGACTTTTTCGTATATTTTGCAATTTCAGGAGATTTCCAGAAGGTCCTGGAAAATGAGGATGCCGCGGAAAACCTGTTATTATATATAAGTGATAATGGTTTAATTTAATAATTTACAACTAGAATTAGCGCGAGGCCAATGAAAGTGCTGGGCCTAAGGCCGGCCCTGGATATTGGTAAACAAAAGTATAAAATCAGAGAAGAGTTCCAGCAATAGTCAGCCTCGAGATACAGCAACATCATCGGATTCAGATAGGCAGGTCAAATAATACAGCCTAATAATAAATATGCATCCTCTGTTTTGGACAACTCAAGAAAACATTAAGAAACTGGAACAGACAAAAATAGAGCAGTGAGATTCATAACAAACGAATATTCACCGTTGACTAGAGTAACACCTTTAGTAGTGATGGGCAAAAGTTAACTAAAAA
The DNA here is from genome assembly GCA_030265305.1 of Biomphalaria pfeifferi. Lineage (NCBI taxonomy): Eukaryota > Metazoa > Mollusca > Gastropoda > Planorbidae > Biomphalaria > Biomphalaria pfeifferi. Next base: position 365,107 of record JASAOG010000290.1, on the reverse strand, counting down.
GTTAGAAACTTTTAGATTAACTAAAAAAAAATTAATTAAGGCCATTGTTTAACTAGAAAAAAAAAGTTTAGTTAAAATCGTAGTTTAATTAATTTTTTTTAGTTACTACCTAAAAGTTTAATTCAAATTTGTAAAACTTTTCAACATGTGATCAGGGTTGAAACGCACATCCCTGTTTTCTGGTCATGTAATATCAACACCTTTGATTATCAACAAAAATGATGCAGTTATCAACTGTTTAGTCAGTCTGCATTTGAAGAGGGTAAAGTAAGATGCTGGTAGAGGTTATGGGAGTAAATGTTTGCACTTGAAAGTAGCAGTATTATAAAATGTTAAACATTTTTTTTGCCAAAAGCTTCTATGAATCGGGTTGTTCTGAATTTTTTTTCGTGAGTCACGTGGTGGTGTTTAATTTCTGTTTCTAGTGGGAATCTGATTAGTGAGTTTGGTCAATATTTAGTGGTTTTAATCCATTCATTTGCGGCAAACAATATTTTTTAACTGCAGGAACATCAAGTACACCCTTTTTATAGTCTTAGACTTATTATTGAGATTTATTAAGTCTGAATCAATAGCTAGGCCTATATAGATCTAAAAGCATTAGGGTAACAAACACTAGAAACAATCTTATTCCACACTCTCTCTGACCATAAAGTAAATAGACTGTGTCCAACTGATTTTAACAACCTGGTCAGCTAGACATACACATGTAGGCCTAGTGTAAGTGTGTAGTCGATAATACTGCAAGACTACCCTGCAATAAGCGTTATACAATAGTGTTAGCTTAATGTGGAGTGGTCAGACAAGAAAATAACACGCTGGCGTCAGGCGTGGCAAGTCACGCATGTTCGTAGATATATCTTTACACTAAAATAGTTACACACCCTCCTTTCCCTGAAAGTGAATAGACTGATTGATTTTAACAACCTGGCCAGATAGACGTACATGTGTAGGCCTATAGAGTGTACTGAGTGTGCAGTCCACAATGACAAGTCCACCCTGTTTTTTTTTTCCCTTGCGCGTTTAACGGTTATGCAATAGTTGTATTTTTAGGTGGTCAGACAAAAAAATAGCACATCGGCATGGTTATTCAAGCATGTATTTTACACTATAAAATAGTTATACAGGTCAAATGTTATTTAAAACTCCAACGATTTTGTTTCTATTTCTTTAGATACTAGATCTAAATTTGAATTCTTAATCCATGTTATTTAATGAGATTTTAAACTTTACCGGTATAAGTAAGTTTTTTCCGCTACATAATAAGTTAATAAAATTTAATAAAAGAGTACCATTATTGTCTAAAAGTCTAAATTCAAGGCAAAAAAAAAAACAAGCACACATATTTATTTAGACATCTTTTTTTTTTAATTGAGCATTAACGTTTATGTAAGAAACATTCTTTATTACTGATTTTATTATGGATAAATATTACTAGAATGTTATAAGAATAACTTAGATCTTATCGTACCGTAGGCATATATATACAATCGGATGATTATATCTCTATAGGTGTAGTTCAACCCTGCACCCCCCCCCCAAAAAAAAGTTATGAATAGTTTGTTATAGTTTAATTAACTTTCTTTCATCATCATCACGCCTTAGAGTTCCACATGGAACATAGAGCCTCGACAAAAACACGCCACTCTCCACGGTCTCTTGCTAGCTTTTTGATGGTTTCCCAGCTCTTCCCGGTCTTCTCTGCTTCTTCAAGTATACTGCGTCGCCATGTTCTTTTTGGTCTTCCTCTGCGTCTTGTTCCCTGGGGGTTCCACTCTAAGGCCTGCCTAGCTCTGTTGTTGGTATCTTTTCTAAAGGTGTGACAAATCCATCTCCACTTCCTCTCTAAGATCTGCACTTCTATATTTTTTTGCCCACTCATCTCCCACAGTTTGGTGTTTTCTACTTTGTCATACCAGTGTATTTTTAGGATATTTCTCAGGCATCTGTTGATGAAGGTGTGTATTTTTTTGGCTGTGGCTTCAGTTGTTCTCCATGTATTCTTTAGTAACTTTCTTTAGTTTAGTTGAACTATCTTTTAAAATTCATGATAAAATTTTAGTTTAACTACTTTATTTTAGTTGAAAACTAGTTTTAGTTTAACTTTTAAAAGTTAGTTTAGTTCCCATCACTAACCTTTAGTAAAATCCCTAAATTTAGAAAGCCTTTAGAAGACTTAAAAGTAAAGTAGCAATTAGGCCTATACATAAAATACTGAAACATAATCTTCAAATACAAAAACAAAATCTAATATACTCAGAAAGACAAAAAAAAAAGGCACACTCCTCATCCCATATGCTAGGACAAATTTGTACAAATACTCCTTCTTCCCTAGTACTATTAGAGCATGGAATGGGTTGCCTGAGCTAGCGAGGAAAACCAGTGACTTGGTAGAATTTAAGTCATTGGTTAATATGCATGACTAAATGCATGACGCGTAGGACTTAATCATCACCTTTTTTTAAAGTAACGTCTGCATTATATAAGAAGATAAGATTTTTTTTTGTAGCTCATATAGGCGGCTATAGGCCTTATGGCCAAAACGTCCTTTGTTTTTATTTTGATCCAGTCAGTAGCGGCTTTAGAGGGTGGCAAGTGGGACGACCGGGCTAGGCCCCGCGCCTGAGGGGGGCCCCGCGATCGGAGATTCCATTGTCATCGTCAGCTTCGATAACCAGATCAGTTCTCATAAACTAGGATATTTGATACCACATGATTTGATATGATACTAATTACTATGTAACTCTTAACATGACATTTTTGGTTTAAAAATACCGTTCAGTTTCATAAAGACAGCATCTTATGACCTGTCAATTCTTAAAGGTTATACAAAATATAAAAACGCGGGACTATTTTTGTCATTAATTTTATTTTAAAACATTCCATGAAAGTCGGATCTGCGAAAGTCAATGAAACGAACTACTGTAGCTCCTAACACTTTGTTCTTATGAGAAAAAGACAGAGCATTGTGTTTTCCTTGTTAAATTGGCACAATAGCTACTCGAGGCCAATTAGCAAACAAAGGCTAATGTGACTGGAAGCGTCTTGTTAACAAACTTCGGCAGCAGGATGTTTTTGTGTTCAGTGTGTGTCAGCGTGGTTGAATTGAACTGTCCAATAGTAGCACAACGGATGAAGGATGCTAGAACAAATTGCAAAAGAAATACTGGCATTGGCTCGCAGTCTTAACAACAAAGATTTCGTGGGAGAACAGATCTACTTTATGCACCAAACAACGGTCAATTTTAGGCTTGGTTGAGATGCTGGCCCATCGACTCAAACATCATCGACTAATTAAGAACTCCGCAATTCACAACCAAATTCGAGCAAATTATAATGGACCTGGTGGGATCAGAAGTAAAAGGGAAAGTTATTAATACAATCAATCAAGGAGCAGGTGTCCCTTCTATTGCGTTTTGTGGAAGTATCAGATACAAATGTTAAAGTGGAGAACAGTTAATCGAATTTGTAGATGTTGAAAACGCAACAGGAAATGGTTTGTCAGAGGCTCTTCTCACCGTGCTGGAAAACATTTGATATCGCCGATTGTTGTAGCCAGGGATATGACAATGGTGCAAACATGAAGGGAAAGCAAAATGCGTTAAATGCGCACATTATTCACATTTACAGTCAATCATTTTACACTTCGTGCGGCTGCCATAATCTGAAATTTGTTTTAGGAGACATGGCTAAATGCAACTCTCAAGCTGTGACGTTTTTTGATATCATACAGAGATTTTTTTATATAAAGGTTTTGCTGCGTCATCTGAAAAGGGAAAACAATTTGGAAGACACCGTACCTTTCTTGAGAACAAAATCACTGTCAGAAACACAATGGTTGCGCCGCCTCGAAAGTTATAATTCGCTACTCCATCAAACGAAATAATTCTGGGAGGTGCTGTTAACTGTCGCGGACACCGCAAATGATCAATTGGTGAAAAAGTAAAGCCGAATGTCTAGCGAAGATTGAACAAGGAAGCTTTAATGAGTTTTTTAAAAATCAGCTTTATCTTATAGTATGATATTTGATTTGTTATTAATACTGTCAGCAAAACGTTGCAATCTGCTGACATGAAATAAAACATGATCTGAACTTCAAGGAACAGAGAGTCTGACAAAGAATCAGACGAAAGAAATAAAAACAATTTGATTAGAGATTATAAATGAATCAACATTTTCGCCAACAGCGTTAGAAGCGGACGAGCCCGTTTAAAGCTAAATGTTACGATATATATATATAGGGCCCCGCATATGACACTCGCCCAGGGCCACACGCACTGCTAAGACCGTCCCTGGGTCCAATAGGGTCTCCTATATGCATGTTGTTCTATTTTCTATTGGGGGAAAAAATCAATGGAAAGAAGAAATGGGTTGGTAGGTGGAAGTCCGGAAATTCCCGAAACTGGCAGCGAGGTTGATATATTATGGCCTCCTTCGGTGTCAAAGGATCATCTCATAGAAATGTCTGGGCGTTGGCTATGGCCGTAACGATGTCACCCACACACTTTAATTTTGTTTAAATTATTCGTTTGCGCGTATTTAACATATCATTAGGCCGTCGCGACTTACCACAGGCGGCTTCGGAACGACACAGCTTGAGATCACTTCCAGTGGCGCGGGATACACATTTGAAGCCAAAAGAAAATCCCCTGCCGATTATAATTATAGATCTAGTAGACGGTGAAAAGAAAGATAATCGACTTCGGCGGACATAATAGTTATATCTGCGCTGGATGTGGCAAAATATGTATATAGGTTGCAGCTGTAGCGGCGTATCCAGAGGAATTACTGCATTCCTTATTAATATTCAGACTCAATGATAATTTATATGCTTTATTATAATTATATTTTGCCACATATTATGCAGAGAAAGTCCTTACATTGTTCTTAGGGGCCTATTAAGTTTTCGTCTTCGGCATGGGTGTTTCTATATTTACTGGTACCTCGAATGCCACTCACATAGAAAAATATATTGGTCAGTACGCGCTGCCATCCTCTTTTGTTGATAAGGTATAAAATGATCGCCTCGCTGGGCAGGATTTTTCGTTGCGGTGATATTACCCATTAGTTGGAAAATTAAAGATCGGTATGGGCTTCAAATAACCTTTCTGAATCTAACTGTACCATTGTCATTTTAATTGCATCAAGATAAATAATATTGTTACTTCGCCTTCAGTAAAATGTCTCGATATTTGCTTTGGCTTTTTGGTCCCTATCATTTACGGAAGTTATTGGAAACTTTTCTTTTTTTTTTCTTGGAAAGAAAATAGAAATGTTTGTTTTTTTTCTTGGAAATTTGGTACATTTAGATCTAGATCTAGACTCTATATGTTCAGTCATGGATGTTATTCTGCCCTGTCTGATTAAGCACCCCATTCCATTAATCATTGACTAGATATATTCGAGGACACTGTCTACGGGTACGATGATTATTTCTAGATCTTCTAGATATATTATAATATATATATAATAATATATTATATATTATAAAAATATATATAAATATTATGGTAAAACTTCCCATCGAATATACATAGTACATAGACTATATATTATATAAATATATATATTTTTTATAGAGAGAGATAGTAATAATAATAATATAGAGTAGTAAAAAGTAGTATCCATCTTGGTAATATCAGGTTTATATATAATATATATTACAGATCTACATATAAACTTATAAACTACGACTACAGGACATGAGATATTTTTTATTTTATTAATTTATTTCAAATTACACTTATACACAGGCTAAGGCTAAAGACTTAAATTGAGAATAGATTTAAACGAGACCACCCTAGACCCTAGACTAAAAAAAATACTTAACTACGTCTATATTTCTAGATCTTGTCTATAGACTAATAGTCATAATACTAATAATAGTGATTCTATTATTATTATAGTCTATAGTTATACTTACAAACTAGAACTGTAAACGTAGAGTCTTAGATCTATAGATCTATAATGTAGCAATTTAGATTTTAAAGCTCGAAGTAGTCTAAGTAAAATAAAAAGATAGTAGACTCTGTAGTAGACTTTGATAGATCTAGATCTAGAATCTCGTCAAGTATTTAAAAAAAAATATTATCACACAAATTGCAAACGATGAGACATAAACTTACTTCAAAAGAGAAGATATGATACTCAACAATAAGTAACTAATACTCCAATACTGGTCAGCTAAACTAGATCTTTATCAACTATTTAATAGATCAACAGCTCTATATTAGATCTAGTACTAGTCCATCCCCTCAAGAATTTAACACTGTCCCGCCCCCACAGGCTACAGTCTACTATAAGTATAAGTGTCAGACAGTAAACATGCATCTATCTTATCTTGTATAATACAGACGTTACTTCAAAAAAGAAGATGATTACGTCCTACGCGTCATGCATTTAGTCATGCATATTAACCAATGACTTAAATTCTGCCAAGTCACTGGTTTTTCTGGCTAGCTCAGGCAACCCATTCCATGCTCTAATAGCACTAGGGAAGAAGGAGTATTTGTACAAATTTGTCCTAGCATATGGGATGAGGAATGTGCCTTTATTTTTGTGTCTTTTAGAGTATTTTATTAAATTTTGTTTTTGTATTTGAAGATTATGGTTCAGTGTTTTATGTATAATTGCTACTTTACTTTTGAGTCTTCTGTCCTGAAGGCTTTCTAAATTTAGTGATTTTACTAATGGTGTTACCCTAGTCAAATGTGAATATTCGTTTGTTATGAATCTCACTGCTCTATTTTGTGTTTGTTCCAGTTTCTTAATGTTTTCTTGAGTTGAGGGGTCCCACACGGTGGATGCATATTCTATTATTGGCCTAACCAAGGTTAAATAACATTTTAGTTTTATGTTCTTATTTGATTTATAGAAATTTCTTTTAATAAACCCTAATGCTTTGTTTGATTTTTTTATAGTTTCATCAATATGTGGATTCCATGACAGTTTTTCATTTATTATAACACCTAGGTATTTTGCGTTTTTAGTCTGTGTTACTGGTTTGCCATGAATAAGATAAGTGGAATTAATTTGTTTTAGTTTTTTTGTTACTCTTAACAACTGACATTTTTCTGGGTGGAAAGACATGCTCCAATTTGATTCCCATTTCTGTAATTCATCTAATTCTCTTTGTAAAATTTCTGTGTCTTGTGTTGTTTTTATTGTTCTATATATTATGCAATCATCTGCAAATAATCTGACTTTTGTTCCTGAACTAATGCAATTTGGTAAATCATTTATGTAAATTAAAAATAGTAGTGGACCCAAGACTGTTCCTTGAGGTACACCTGAGTTTACTGTTATCGGTGTTGATTTAGAGCCATTTATTATTACAGTTTGTTCTCTCCCTATCAGAAAATCTTTAATCCACTGATGCAGTGGACCGTTAATGCCGAAATATTTTAATTTTTTAAGCAAACTATGGTGGTGAACTTTGTCAAAAGCCTTGGAAAAATCTAGTAAGATAGCATCTATTTGTTCACTATTATCTAAACCTTTTGAAAAATCATCAATTAGTCCTATTAGTTGTGTTTCACATGATCTATATTTCCTAAAGCCATGTTGGTATGGGGTGAGGACATTATGTTTGTCTAAGTGGTTTATGATGTTGCTACATATTATGTGTTCTAGTATTTTACATGTGATGCTGGTAAGTGATACTGGTCTGTAGTTTCCTGGATCAGATTTTTCTCCTTTTTTAAATAGGGGGGGTGACATTAGCTTCTTTCCAGTCCTTTGGTACTCTGCCCTGGTTAAGCGATGCTTGAAAGAGTATTTTGAACACTGGGGCTAGCTCATTGCTTAGTTCTTTGAGTAGTCTAGCTGGAATACCATCAGGTCCAGACGCTTTATTTGGTTTGGTGTTGGCTAATAGTTTTTTAATTCCATTTTCTTGTACTACTAAATCTTCTATGTTGTCTACTTGGTTCAAATTAAGAAATATGTCTTTGTCTCCTGGGGCTGAGAATGCTGATGCAAAGTATTTGTTTAGGATGTTTGCTTTAGTTTCATTATCATTATGTTATGTTCATCTTTTAATGGCGCTATGCCTGTTGTTTCCATTTTCTTAGACTTAATGTTTGACCATAGGTTTTTGTTGTTATCTTTAGATATTACATTGTTTATGTATTCACTCTGCAGCTGTCTGCTTACTTTTTGGGTTAGGTGTTTAATTTTTATATACTTTTTGTAAACTCTTTCTGCCTTGGTTGCTTTAAATTTTCTATATAGGTTTTCCTTCTGTTTACAAAGCTTCTTTAGTCTATTATTAAACCAGCATTTATTTATTTTGTTTATTTATCTGTCATCTATAGGCCTACTGCTTCTAAAAATAACTGGATAATAATTTGTAAGCAAATTTGAATTCTTCAGATGTTTAAAAATAAAAATTGATTTGATATTTGTCAAGTGTGTTTCCTTAATACATTTTCTCCAACACATTATTGATGAATTCTTTAGTAAAGAATTCTGAATCTAGAAAAGTTCACTGATATAAAATTAGCGTCATTACAAGGATGCATATATCATGAAAGTAACATGCTTGATTTGGAATGCAGGAGCTGTCTTTCAAAAGCTACGGCCTATCTCGGTAAACAAATCAATAAGCATGTAGACCGAATTCCACCATCTCAATACTATTTGTTTTCCAACAGCCACTTGCAATACATGGAAGTCACCTATAAAGGTCAAAGAGGCAGAAAAGGTTGAGAAGGATCCCAGAAATAGCAGAGAAATCTTCCACTACACATGCACTTGCCTCTAAGCAAAGTGATGACAAACGTGGTATGACATCAATGGGATGTATCCTTAGACAAGTCAAAAAAACATTCCCCATATATAGCAATAAGAGGCCAAAAAGAGAAAAATGAAAACAGGGCTGTCTCTCTAACATGGTGTCACACCTTTTTAGAAAACCTAAAATCAGCTGGCACTAGTTGTAATGACCCTGTGGATTCCACTTGCATGACGCATAGGACATAATCATCTTCTTTTTTGAAGTAACGTCTGTATTATATAAGATGATCTCTGTGGAGATATCTTGTTGCCCTATGCTCTGAATGATGTGCGAGGGTCTAAGTAAAGTAAGTTACAGACAGAAAGTTGGTTGCATATTATATATTCATGTATTTACTGTTTATAATGATAGCATCTTAGGAATGCATCTTTGTTTTTGAAGAATTGGTAATAGGCATAGAGTCTTAAGGTCATCTTTTTATGGCCAACAGTTAATTTGATTGCCTTGAAGTTTCCCAGCTAAATCTTTTTTTTTAAATGCTAAAAATAATTAAGATTCAGCTAAATATTTTAGTCACATAGCGAGTTGACCAATGACAGCAAAATAGGTCAGAAGTTACTTGAAATTTATTTTACATATTGACTTCAAACCTTCTCCCACACATACATACAAACACATATACACACAATTAGTAGCCCTTTTATTGGGTATATAGATTTTTATATTTCGCTGTACATTTTTTTTAGAGAAAAAAAATGAATGCTTTAATAAAGCACAACAGCACTGCTATAAGATGAAAATTCTGGTACTTCTGATGCTTGCACAAGAACTGCAGTCTAAGTATATAGCAGGTAAGTATATTTGTCATAACTAAATAATGGCAATGTCTTTGATTTTGAAGATTAAGGATGAGTGCAGTGCTTCATGTGGCTTTGCAAACCCAGTTGCGACCTGCATATTTTTCCCCATCTAGTTCAGACAAAGCCATTGACTGCTGGCTGGCTATTTAAGTTTTCCTTTTTGTCTTCTGCGCCTGTCTTCAATATGAGCTTTTAATAAGGTCTCATATGTGTCATTGTAAATGGCTTGGGTGGGAATGTAAATGGCTTGGGTGTTGCGTTTTTAATGTTTTATGACCCTGATTGAGAATGACTTACTATTACTTGAGTTTCTGCACTACTTGTTACGTTGTAAGACTACAGTTATAGCACAACAGTCAATAACAATCACGAACTGAATAAGTCCTCATTTTGCAGACAACATATAGGTTTATTGCATGATAGATAAAATAAGTTTGCTGGCAAATGGAGCCATATAAATTATACGATAGGCTTTACGTAATCCAAGTGAAAAATGTCTATATATATCTAGTCCACAACTTGCAATAATACTCTAAGTCATATCATAACATATCACACTCTCTTGTATAGCTCCTTACTCTCAGGAGTCCAAAGATCAACTAACTGAAATCACCCCGTGTTCAGTTACAGACTCAATATTTCCTCGTGCATTGGCACGAAGTAGTTACATGATTACTAAATCACTACTAATTCACTTTGTGTCCCAGTGGTTCTAAAGCTAGTGTGTGACAGTCATACATAAATAGACTAAAGGAGAAATTAGCAGAAAAAATATACCTAAGTACCCCCAAAAAATGCTGGCTTCTTTAAAGATAATTCTCTGTAAACTAAATTCTAACTCCAATCAAAAAGTTGTACTGGTACTTCACTAACTTGGATGTCTAGAAGTCTATATACTTTCTTATAATCAAACTAGCCCATCGGATGTCATCATCATGTCCCTTGACTTTCTTCTTGATGGGTGTTGTGACAGTTTACGTAATCAAATCCCTCCACTTTTCCTCCTCAGCAGCTGTTCTTAGTGGGATACCAAGAGAGAGGCTGGCCCATTGGTTTACATTGTCCAGCCAGCTTGTTGTCCCAATGTGTTTTCTTGATTAGACAGTAGTTAAGATTTACCTCAAAGTTATGCAGATCTTTGCAATATTCTGTCCAACTTCTAAGCACATATGCTTCTACAGTCAGAAGAGTTCCATTGTTGTCCTCAATCGCTGGTGTTAGCTAGTCTTATGCTGAGTACAGCTTTTACTGCATGCTACAAATAATAATTTTTTTTTTCTTTTGATTGAATGTCATTAAAATATACAATTTATAAGAGAAATAAGAGGAACAAAACAAGATAAATAAATCATTACATCAACTCTCATGCAACCATAGTATATATTTTTCATGTGAAGATTATACTAGGCAATTTTTTAAAAGATGTCTACCTGGCTGCACCATTTTGCTATATAACATTATTCCAAATTTGTTTGTAAATGTGTCTACCAAAATATTTTTACAAGTTTTGGATGCTCCTTCTGTTTCTGAAGATAATTACATCCTAGCCCAAACCACATGCAGGACAATGAGGGATGGGCAGTGGGCAGGATTTGAACCCAGGACCTGCTAGGCCACTAGAGGGCGCATACAACATTCCCAGGCAGTCATATAAACATGATGTTTACCAATTAAATGAATTTTGGGACTTATTCCCCTTTGTAATTTTTTATTCTTTTTAGCTAGCATGAGATAAATATAGCTATGTAATAGTTGATCAATTTATATTTTCTGTTTCATTCATTTCAATGGGAAAAAATAATGGCAAATGAAATGTGAGTTGTATTAGATATTTATGTTTACATTTCTAATTGAATTGAAAGATAAGATTTTTTTTATTATTATTGTTGATTGTATTGTGCAGAATTTAAAGAATGTGATGGCTCTTTTTTGAGGCCTATAATCATAGCTTCTGGCACCAGTAGGAGTCTGTGCTGTTTTAAAAATGACTGCACCTCTGATTCTGACGAGCTTCACATTTACAATAATACTGCATGTCGGAATTTGATTTCAATACATCCAAAGTCAAATAACTCTTGTTCAAGTGAAGTTGAGATACTTACAAACCACAATGAAGACAATTGTGAATTTGTCTGTACAACAGAACGTCTTCAATTGAATAGATCTGCACCTTATGACAGACATCGTGTAGCTACTGTCAGTAAGTAATTTTGCTAACCAAAGCCTATTTTCACAAAACTGTGGCACTACTTAAATTTCCTAACCCTTTAAATTTTAACAATATTACATTTTGTGTTTAGGTCATGAACTATACTATGACTTTTTAGAAAAGTGTACTAATAACAGCAGCTTAACCCATACCATTACTATTTCATTTAAAATAGTCATGAGTATTAATAAAATATTTAAAAAAACAGGAAAAATTAATTTACTTTCAAATATGATATAATTTAAAGATATGAATGAAATGATTTATTATATATATATATTAGGATGTAGGCAGCTTTATTTGAATCTTTAGATTCTAGAAGAAAGGATTAAATAGGAACTAAGTTTCACACCTGTTGTTGAACTAAAGCTATAAGCTTATTCTGTGGATATCCCTTGTCCGAAATGTAAAGTTTATAAATACACAAACTTACAACTCTCATTAGACATAAGGTAAGTAGACATATCAAGCTTGCAAGAAATAACATTACTTGACTTAGCTTATATAAGGCAAATATTACTAAAGCTAACTTCCACTAATAGTGTTACCAACCATAACAATACTAAACATGTATGTGCACTAAAAATAACATCAAACAGTATAGTCCCAAATAACTCTGCAGTCTGAATAACTTGGTAGCACCCCCTGGCAGGTGGAGAACAAAAACTCAGTACCTTTCCCATTTTAAGGTTATGCCTTTTGGTTTCTCTCAAACTGTTGTCTTCCATTCTTTCTGCAAAAAACAATGATCAGTTAACGCATAATCCAGAACTTACGTGTCTGGAAAGAGTTAGGGCCATTATCATTTGTTTGTTTCTGGTGGCTACTCTTTGATTAAGAGAGGGTAGGCCAATGAAAGTGACATCAAACAGTGGTTTCAGAAGAACCCTAATTTATGAAGATGTTGGCATTCAGGGCTTCAGTGTTCAAGCTCTTTAAATTTATGAAGATGTTGATTCAGGGCTTCAGTGTTCAAGCTCTTTAAATTTATGAAGATGTTGATTCAGGGCTTCAGTGTTCAAGCTCTTTAAATTTATGAAGATGTTGACATTCAGGGCTTCAGTGTTCAAGCTCTTTAAATTTATGAAGATGTTGACATTCAGGGCTTCAGTGTTCAAGCTCTTTAAATTTATGAAGATGTTGACATTCAGGGCTGTCCCTCAGTATTTTGGACAAGATTTGTTGGTGATTGACTTGTTGTCCTTTGTCTTAATACCTTCATCTTAGTGCCTTCAACTCAGTGCCTTCAACTCAGTGCCTTTGTTTTAGTACTTTCGTCTAAGTGCCTTAGAATTCATCTTGGTGTCTTCATCTCAGTGCCTTCATCTTAGTGCCTTCATCTTAGTACCTTCATCTTAGTGCCTTTGATTCAGTTAATTTTTGTCTTGGTACCTTCATCTTAGTACCTTCATCTTATTGCCTTCATCTTAATACTTTTAACTTAGTACCTTCATCTTAGTGCCTTCATCTTAATGCCATTATCTAAGTGTTTTCATCTTAGTGCCTTCATCTTAGTACCTTCATCTTAGTGCCTTTGATTCAAACATTCTTGCAGTTAATTTTTGTCTTGGTTCCTTCATCTTAGTACCTTCATCTTATTGCCTTCATCTTAATACTTTTAACTTAGTATCTTTATCTTAGTGCCTTCATCTTAATGCTTTATCTAAGTGCTTTCATCTTAATGCCTTTATCTTAGTGCTTTCATCTTAGTGCCTTCATCTTAGTGCCTTCATCTTAATGCCTTTATCTTAATGCCTTTATCTAAGTGCTTTCATCTTAATGCCTTTATCAAATTGCTTTCATCTTAGTGCCTTCATCTTAATACTTTTAACTTAGTATCTTCATCTTAGTGCCTTCATCTTAATGCCTTTTATCTAAGTGCTTTCATCTTAATGCCTTTATCTAATTGTTTTCATCTTAGTGCCTTCATCTTAATACCTTTATCTAAATGTTTTCATCTTAGTGCCTTCATCTTAATGCCTTCATCTTAATACTTTTAACTTTCTATCTTCATCTTAATGCCTTTATCTAAGTGCTTTCATCTTAATGCCTTTATCTAAAAGCTTTCATCTTAATGCCTTCATCTTAGTGCCTTTATCTTATGTTACGTATCTAGGCATTGTTACCTAGATACTATTTTTTTTTCTCTTGACCTGTAGGTTGTCTGCCCCTTGTGTAATAAGTTTTTTTTAATTTTATTTTTCACGGTGAGTCAAGCCACACAGACAGTGACCGGTCCTTGACCTATGTGTGTACCTCTGGTTGAAAGGAGGGTGGTTTTTTTTTTTCTTCTGTCTCTTTGAAGAGCGTTCTAGATCTGGGTGTTGATGACTTATTCTGTTCTAGAAATTACTAGATTTGTCTTGATATCGACGCGCGGTATATTATATAAAGACCGCCCGTGTAACGTTGACAGACAGACATACGGAGACAGCCGTGAGACAGACATACGGAGACAGCCGTGAGACAGAATAGCGGAGACATTGCGTGACCCGTGCGTGGTATACCAATTGATCGTGTAAGTTAAGATTTTTCTTTTTTCAAGGCCTTGCTTGTATTTGTAATTATATTTTCAAACTCTGGTATTGTAATATTTTTACATGCCATTTTTGTAAAAGGGTTTTGGTCAACCCTTCCATTTTGTATTGAGTAAATGTTTTTTTTTTCTTGCTTTATGTGATTCAGTTAAAAGTACTATTCGAGTTATATTTTATTAAACCTTAAGTTGATATTTTACCTTCCGATTTCTTGTGTCATTTTTTTTTGTTATTCATTGTAAGTCTTTGATTAAATTCAGACTTAAGATAAGTGACACAACAGCTTTTTCTATTGTCACGTTCCCCTAGGCAAGCCATTTAAAAATTAGAATTCAATTCGTAATACGTGACAAAAGAAGTTTGGGGGCTCGTCCGGGATATTTTTGTCTGAACCTATTTTCGTCTTACTTGAGTAATTTTGTAAAGGCGAAGTTGACTTTAACAAAAAATTTTTTTTTTGTGTCAAAGAGTCGGAAGTAAAGTATCAATAGTATTGACCAAACTCTCTTAAGGTTTTTTGTTGTACTGATTTTGTACTGTATATTTAAATTTTTTTTTGCTTGTAATAGTTGTTAGTTAGCCATGGATATTCAGGTTTTTCTTGCAAATCCCTCTGTGGAAGAGCTTGATGCTTGTACTAGGAAGGAACTGGTCCTTATTTCTAAACAGTTAGGGTTAAAAATAAAATCAAATGCCCTTAAACAAGAAATCAGAGATAACATTGTAATCCATTATGTAGACGAGGAAGTGTTTTCTGAAGACCTTTTAGAGACCCTTAGACCCGATGAGGGTAAATCAGATTTAGAACTTCAGATAAAATTAAAACAGATGGAAATAGAAGCCCAGAAGGAAATTAAACAAAAAGAATTAGAGCTTGCAGCGGCTAGAGAGCAGAAAGAAATTAAACAAAAAGAATTAGAGCTTGCAGCGGCTAGAGAGCAGAAAGAAATTAAACAAAAAGAATTAGAGCTTGCAGCGGCTAGAGAGCAGAGAGAGCAGAAAGAAATAGAAATGAAATTACAAATAGAGTTAAAAAAATTAGAGTTAGCTGCTAATGTAAGACCAGATTCTTCCCCTGCCAGTCATACTGCTGAAGCAACAAAATTTTTGAAAATAATTCCACACTTTAATGAAGCCACAATTGACAATTATTTTCCACAATTTGAACTTGCTGTGAAAAATTTTAATGTACCTGAAACTTTGTGGCCCACTTTGCTGCAAACAGTTTTGACTGGTAGAGCTGCAGAGGTATTTTGTTCTTTGACCATTGAACAACAAAAAGATTATAATGTTGTTAAGGCCTTAATTCTTAAGGCATATGAACTTGTTCCGGAAGCTTACCGAAAGCAGTTCAGGGATTGTCGCAAATCGGATGGCCAAACCCATGTAGAATTCCTGCGGGAAAAGGAGCGACGCTTTGAGAAATGGCTCACTTCCAGGGAAATCGGCACCGACTTTGAAAAATTCAAGAACCTAATGCTGATGGAAGAGTTCAAGAGTTGTGTGTGGCTGGACGTCCGTACGCATATAGCTGATCGTGGCGAGGAAGATGTGCACAAGGCTGCAGTGTTGGCAGACGATTATATAATATCACATCAATTTGCCAAGTATACGACGGATGTCAAGCCAAAACAAGTCAAACAGCCTGAGTCCACTGCTAGCAACTCCATCAAGAACAGCAGTACAAATGACAGAAAACCTACTACTACAAGTAAAGCTACTTGTTCCTACTGCAAACGAGAAGGCCATAAAATTGACGATTGCTGGAAATTGAGGAAGAGAAACGAAAAAGCTCCTTCAAAAGTCAGCGCTTGCACAGTACAGTGGTCGTCGAGGTTTACTCCCTCATCATCAAGTCATATCAAGAATACCTCGACACCACCTGTTTCAAATGTATTGACTGTACAAGACTCTCCGAAAATGTCTCCACGATGTTCAAATGACTCAACAGCGAGTTCTTCAAATTCATCTTTACGATGTTCCAATGACTCAAACAAGAGTTTACCTAGTACATCACACCGATGTTCCAATGACTCTATCCAGAGTTTCCATAATACATCACCCCGATGTTCCAATGACTCTATCCAGAGTTCCCATAATACATCACCCCGATGTTCCAATGACTCTATCCAGAGTTTCCATAATACATCACACCGATGTTCCCATGACTCTATCAAGAGTTCCCATAAGACATCACCCCGATGTTCCAATGACTCCATCAAGAGTTCTCCAAATACATCCAAAAGATGTTCTACTGACTCAAGAAAGAGTTTCTCCACTGCGTCTCCTAGAGATGTCAATGACTCCAGCGAGAGTTCGACCCAAGTCCAGTCTGCATCAACCAAAATTGATGTTTTATTAGAGGATTTTAAGCCTTTCATTTCGGAAGGATTCGTATCACTACCCGGTGATTCTACAAGTCTACGACCTATCACCATTTTGAGAGACACAGGTGCCTCACAATCGCTACTTTTAGAGGGTATCTTGCCCTTGTCAAAATCATCATCGACTGGGAAGAGCATCCTGTTACGAGGCGTAGAGCTTGGATGTATAGATGTGCCTCTACATCTAATCGACATAAAGTCAAATCTCATTACTGGACCGGTTGTTGTAGGTGTCCGACCAACATTACCATTGGAAGGCATCTCGTTGCTGTTAGGCAATGACTTAGCAGGTGGAAAGGTGATAGCCGAACCCATCGTCACTCAAACACCCGACTTATCTGCCACACCCGAGGAAGACCTAGAGTTATATCCAGCGTGTGCAGTAACAAGGGCAATGAGGTTGAAAGCATCTCAAGAAGAGAACGTCATCAAGGCCAACAGTAACCACGATGATGTGGACTTGAGCACCACATTCTTTGCTTCTCTTGAAGAAGAACCAACGCCAAATTCTGAAAAGCCGGCATCAACTCGAAAACAGTTGATTGAGGACCAAAAGAAGGATCCAGAGCTCGCCAAACTCCGAGAAACCGCAATGACATCACAAGAGGCAGAGCTAGCATCAACGTGCTACTACATCCAAGATGATATGCTCTTCAGGAAATGGAAACCTCCAGACGCATCCAACGAAGAAGAATGGAGAATATGCCATCAAATCGTGTTACCAGAAAGATACCGAGCGTACATCATGAATCTGGCTCATGACACACCAATGTCAGGTCATTTCGGCATCCACAAGACATACCACAAGATTATGTCACACTTCTTCTGGCCACGTTTGAAGAAAGATGTCATCCAGTACTGCCGATCTTGTCATGCCTGTCAGATGGTTGGCAAGCCAAATCAAAAGATCCCTGTTGCTCCTCTGAAGCCGATTCCAGCCTTTGAAGAACCTTTCAGCAGAGTACTTATTGACTGTGTTGGTCCTCTCCCAAGGACAAAAGCTGGCAACCAATACCTGTTGACCATTATGTGTGCTTCAACTCGTTTTCCTGAGGCTATTCCTCTAAGGAACATAAAAGCATCAAACATTGTAAAGGCCTTAATCAAGTTCTTTACTCTATTTGGTCTACCAAAGTCCATCCAATCGGACCAAGGAACGAATTTCACGGCCAATCTTTTCAAGCAAGTCATGACTCAGTTGGGCATCAAACACTGCATGTCGAGTGCGTATCATGCCGAGTCGCAAGGCGCTCTTGAGCGATTCCATCAGACTCTCAAGAACATGATCCGAACCTATTGCTTTGAGCACGAAAAAGACTGGGACGAAGGAATCCACATGCTGCTGTTTGCAGCCCGTGAATCCGTCCAGGAATCGTTGGGATTCAGCCCTTTTGACTTAGTCTTTGGCCATTCGGTGCGCGGTCCCTTGAAATGTATAAAAGAGACTTTGTTGTCACCAACAGCCACTGAAGGACTTTTAGACTATGTAAGTAAGTTTAAAACTAGACTTTATGATGCTTGTGTTCTGGCCAAAAATAATTTACAAAACACCCAATCCAGCATGAAACGCTGGTATGATAGAAAGGCCCGTGTTAGAGAATTTTCTCCCGGGGATAAGGTGCTTGTATTTTTGCCCATACCAGGTCAACCCTTGCAAGCCAGATATTTTGGTCCCTATGAAATTGAGACCAAAATTAGTGACCTCAATTACACAATCAAAACTCCTGACCGTAGGAAAAAGACTCAGCTATGTCATATAAACATGCTGAAGCCTTATGTATCTCGGCCAGATCACTCAGAGAAGAGTAATTGTGTTTTAAATACAGTCAAAAGTTGTTCAAATAGCCATGTTTCTCCTATTGATGATGATATTGTAAAGGAGAAATTTGGACAATACAAAATACCTAATTCTTTTGTATTACAGAATTTGGATGTAAAACTGTCTCATCTGTCTTCGACAGAAAGGCCAGTTATCATGAAACTCATTAATGAATTTAATGACATTTTTTCTGATGTACCAAAACAGACTAATGTTATAATGCATGATGTAGATGTTGGCGAGGCTACTCCAGTCAAGCAGCATCCTTACAGGGTCAACCCTGAAAAACTTGCCATACTTAGGTCAGAAATCAAGTATATGCTTGAAAATGACCTCATTGAACCAAGTTCCAGTAGCTGGAGCTCCCCATGTGTCTTGATACCTAAACAGGACAAGACTTATCGTTTTTGTACAGACTACCGTAAGGTAAATGCTGTGACAAAGACCGATTCGTTTCCTATCCCTAGGATAGACGATCTCATAGATCGTATTGGTGACGCTAAGTACATCACCAAAATAGACCTACTTTCAGGTTATTGGCAGGTTCCCCTGACTGTTAGGGCAAAGGAAATCTCCGCCTTTGTCACCCCTGATGGTCTGTACCAATACAAAGTGATGCCATTTGGCATGAAGAATGCTCCTGCCACTTTCCAGAGAATGATAAATGCCCTGCTTGCTGACATGGAGAATTGCCACGCATACATAGACGATGTAGTAATTTTTAGCCAAGATTTTTCTAGCCATTATAAACAACTGCAGTGTTTTTTTACTAAACTTTTACATGCAAAAATTACTGTAAACCTGAGTAAGAGTGATTTTTGCCAGGCTTCCATCCAATACTTAGGCCATATTGTAGGACAAGGCCAGGTGAAACCTGTAATGGCCAAAGTAGAAGCTATCCAAGCTTTCCCTATTCCTGCTGATCGGAAACAACTCCGAAGATTTTTGGGAATGTCTGGATATTATAGAAAATTTTGCGAAAATTTTTCTGTCATTGCCAGTCCTTTAACAAACCTCCTGAGAAAGAACGTCCGATTTACTTGGACGGATGAATGTCAGAAAGCCTTTAACCAAATTAAGCAGATATTATCTAGCTCCCCCATTTTGATGGCTCCTGACTTCGGAAAACCTTTTAGGTTAGCTATTGACGCCAGTGACACAGGTGTTGGGTCAGTCCTTTACCAAGAAGATAATTTCCAAGTAGAGCACCCTATTTGTTTCTTTTCCAAGAAATTTAATAGACATCAAAGAAATTATTCTACTGTGGAAAAAGAATGTCTTGGGTTGATTCTTTCTATACAACACTTTGATTTTTATATCAGTGGGTCCAGATGGCCACTGGTTGTATTTACTGACCACAATCCCCTTACATTTATCCACAAAATGTCTGGCAAGAATCAACGACTTCTCAGGTGGAGTTTATTTTTACAAGAGTACAACCTAAATCTTAAACACATAAAAGGCAGCGAAAATGTTATCGCCGATGCCTTATCTAGATTGTAAAAAGTATTTTGATGTATATTTTTTTTTATATATATCATGATAAATACATTCTGTGATGTAAATATCATTTTTGTAATTATTCTAAAAAGATTTCCATTTCGTGGAAATGTAAACTTTTTATTTTTAGGAGGGAGGTGTTACGTATCTAGGCATTGTTACCTAGATACTATTTTTTTTTCTCTTGACCTGTAGGTTGTCTGCCCCATGTGTAATAAGTTTTTTTTAATTTTATTTTTCACGGTGAGTCAAGCCACACAGACAGTGACCGGTCCTTGACCTATGTGTGTACCTCTGGTTGAAAGGAGGGTGGTTTTTTTTTTTCTTCTGTCTCTTTGAAGAGCGTTCTAGATCTGGGTGTTGATGACTTATTCTGTTCTAGAAATTACTAGATTTGTCTTGATATCGACGCGCGGTATATTATATAAAGACCGCCCGTGTAACGTTGACAGACAGACATACGGAGACAGCCGTGAGACAGACATACGGAGACAGCCGTGAGACAGAATAGCGGAGACATTGCGTGACCCGTGCGTGGTATACCAATTGATCGTGTAAGTTAAGATTTTTCTTTTTTCAAGGCCTTGCTTGTATTTGTAATTATATTTTCAAACTCTGGTATTGTAATATTTTTACATGCCATTTTTGTAAAAGGGTTTTGGTCAACCCTTCCATTTTGTATTGAGTAAATGTTTTTTTTTTCTTGCTTTATGTGATTCAGTTAAAAGTACTATTCGAGTTATATTTTATTAAACCTTAAGTTGATATTTTACCTTCCGATTTCTTGTGTCATTTTTTTTTGTTATTCATTGTAAGTCTTTGATTAAATTCAGACTTAAGATAAGTGACACAACAGCTTTTTCTATTGTCACGTTCCCCTAGGCAAGCCATTTAAAAATTAGAATTCAATTCGTAATACGTGACACTTAGTACCTTTATGTTAATGCCTTCATTTTAGTGCTTTCATCTTAATGCCTTCATCTTAATGCCTTTATCTTAGTACCTTTATCTTAATGCCTTCATCTTAGTACCTTCATCTTAATGCCTTTTCTTAGTACCTTCATCTTAATGCCTTTATCTTAGTACCTTCATCTTAATGCCTTCATCTTAGTGCCTTCATCTTAATGCCTTTTCTTAGTGCCTTCCATTCAAACATTCTTGCAGTAAATTTAGACTTCAGTCAATTACTGTGCACTGCATAGTGTTTCACCAAGTTTCTTGTTCAATAAGCTCTATGCCTTCAAATACGTTTTTATTTTTTTTTCCTTACATTTTACTGTACTGTATAATATTTTTTTTTATTTAGCCCAATTGTTCATTTGGCATTTTTACTAACTCTGGCACTCTTTAGTCCACATTAGTCTGTTTTTAGGGACTCTACTGTATAGCATATGCTAGAACAGTACACATAATAACACTAGATGTACTGTACTCTTAACATTTCTTATTCCATATGCTAGTACAAAAGCTTTCAATAGTTCCTTATCCCCTAGCTCATGGATCAGGCAGGAAAAACGAAATCTTACTTTCCCCTAGTTCATGGATCAGGCAGGAAAAACATATTCTTACTTTCCCCTAGTTCATGGATCAGGCAGGAAAAACATAATCTTTATTTCCCCTAGTTCATGGATCAGGCAGGAAAGACATAATCTTACTTTCCCCTAGTGCTGTCTGAGCATGGAACAAGCAGGAAGACCAATGACTTAGAAGATCTAAAGTCTCTAATTAACATGCATGACTAGATTGACGCATGGCCGCTATTATGTAGTTATCTTCTATTATGGAGTGTCTGTAATTTACAAGATAAATTAATATGAGGAATACCACATTGAAATCTGGTCGAATCTGTGAATATTTTAGATCCCCTCGGTGACTATGAAATGGTGAGATTTCAATATTCCGAAGAAGGAACTTTAGATGTGACAATCAGTAGTAAGGAAAATTTTAATCAAGTGCGTTATGAATACCAGCTCACTGTGATTTCAAGGTAAATATGTCTGTTGAGTAAACCAGATGTCAGTTAATGTGAAAAGAGTGCTTAAAACTTAAGAGTTAATTAGCTTTAATGCATTGCACTATATAGTTAGCTCAAATACTTTGCACTCTATAGTTAGCTTAAATACTTTGCACTCTATAGTTAGCTTAAATGCTTTGCACTTTATACGTGTTGTGGAAGATGGAAGCAAAAAAGAAAAAAAAAGTCTCTTTATCTCAATAGTAATGGTTCTTACTGTTGTACTTATCTACTACACTTCTTTACTAGTTGTGTCCAATTTAGCTTACTTTTGAATGTAGAATGTAAATGCCCCTCTATATATCAACAACCTAAAAAAAACAACTCATCTAATAAATGATGCTTAAAAAAATGCAAAATGATACAAGTAGACATGTTTGGAAAAAAAAATGTCAGTTATTAAGAGTAACAAAAAAACTAAAACAAATTAATTCTACTTATCTTATTCATGGCAAACCAGTAACACAGACTAAAAACGCAAAATACCTAGGTGTTATAATAAATGAAAAACTGTCATGGAATCCACATATTGATGAAACTATAAAAAAATCAAACAAAGCATTAGGATTTATTAAAAGAAATTTCTATAAATCAAATAAGAACATAAAACTAAAATGTTATTTAACCTTGGTTAGGCCAATAATAGAATATGCATCCTCCGTTTGGGACCCCTCAACTCAAGAAAACATTAAGAAACTGGAACAGACACAAAATAGAGCAGTGAGGTTCATAACAAATGAATATTCACATTTGACTAGAGTAACACCTATAGTAAAATCACTAAATTTAGAAAGCCTTCAGGACAGAAGACTCAAAAGTAAAGTAGCAATTATACATAAAACACTGAACCATAATCTTCAAATACAAAAACAAAATTTAATAAAATACTCTGAAAGACACAAAGATAAAGGCACATTCCTCGTCCCATATGCCAGGACAAATTTGTACAAATACTCCTTCTTCCCTAGTGCTATTAGAGCATGGAATGGGTTGCCTGAGCTAGCCAGGAAAACCAGTGACTTGGCAGAATTTAAGTCATTGGTCAATATGCATGACTAAATGCATGACGCGTAGGACGTAATCATCGTCTTTTTTGAAGTAACGTCTGTATTATATAAGATAAGATAAGATAAAAAAAAGTTTGTAAAATGTTTTACATGTTTCGGATGTTCCTTCAGAGTTGAAGATAATTTACTTCCTAGCCCAAACTTGCCACAGGATGACGTGGGATGGGAGCAGGCGGGGTTTAAACCCTGGACCATCAATAAGTCCAAATGACAGTCCAGCGCACAAACCGCACGACCAGTCAGCCATAACATACACTAGACATAATATTAGTAGAATATGTGTTAAACATAATAAATAATGCACATTTCTATGATAGGATATATCATTAAACATCTTTGCTGTTCTGTTTCATACTTCCCAAGGCTATGCAGCAATTAGTATTGATGTTGTTTTCCGTCACATAACATAGGTTGATTTTATTGGTTGATTTTATTCTTTTATTTTTTATTAGCAACGGATCCAAAGTACAAACAACAACAGATTTGACCGATAAAACAAGAGATTTCATCATTTCAATCAGCCCACTTTTTGATGTCAACAATGTAGATGTATACCTCACTGTCAACAAATCTGTTTTTGTTAGGACATTTAATACAAGTATCAATTTAC
The DNA here is from genome assembly GCA_030265305.1 of Biomphalaria pfeifferi. Lineage (NCBI taxonomy): Eukaryota > Metazoa > Mollusca > Gastropoda > Planorbidae > Biomphalaria > Biomphalaria pfeifferi. The sequence continues at coordinate 341,370 of JASAOG010000290.1, read as the reverse complement.
TTTCTCATAGTGAGTAGATTTATAGCATTGTGAACAGAATTATTATATCCAAAAGTGAGAGGGGTATCATAGTACTTAGATTAAATTTTATTATTTTTCTTACGTTAATAATTGAAAAACTAAAATTTTATTTCAAACAAATATTTCATGCTAAATAAATGTGTTTGAACTTGATCTGCATAAATAATTTTTCTTGTTTTTTACTTTCAAGTTTATACATCATAAATAAGACACCTAGCTATCAATTGGCTAGTCAACATTAATAAAAAATTTCAATCTATTCTGTTAACAATGTAATAATAAATAATTGATCTATTTTGGGTTAAATTAACGTATATAATATAGATATATATATATGTGTTTTGAATGTCTAGGTTCTATTTAATTTCTTTCATATAATGAAATTTTTAACACCAAAGCAATCTCTCACAGAAAAGAATAAAAAAAAAATTGTAAATTATTTAAATCTGTATGTACTCCAATTTGTTAACAATTTTTAAAGAAATTTCTCTCTCAATGTCCTTACTGCATATTTTAATCTGTAGGCTATCTATTTACTATGTGAAACAACATATTAGTTAGTTCTAGCTAGACTTATTGTCACTTACACCACACAAACACTGAACACACACAATCAGAAACAATTCACACAGACACACTCAACAGAAATCTTTTATCCCCCCAAATTTCTTGTAATGTAATACTTTTTGTATCAGCTTGCTTCATTGTGTCAAATCACTATATTCTGTAATCAATTTGCCTTTTTTTTTTTTAACTAAAACATAAGAAATAACCAAAGGAAAGTACTGGTTATTTGAGATTTTCAAGGAGTCTAAATGGTACTTTATTGTTGCCAACTACAACAAAATTGAGCTACAAACAAAAGAGCTGAGGAAATTTGATTCTGCAGTGCAAAAAAATGCACAGAAATTGTTATGCGAAAAAGTGCATGGAAATTGTAGTGCAAAAAAGTGCATGGAAATAGTCAAAGTGCACAAATATTGTCATGTGAAAAAGTGCACAGAAATTCTCATGTGAAAAAGTGCACAGAAATTGTCATGCAAAAAAAGTGCACAGAAATTGTCATGTGAAAAAGTGCACAGAAATTCTCATGTGAAAAAGTGCACAGAAATTGTCATGCAAAAAAGTGCACAGAAATTGTCATGTGAAAAAGTGCACAGAAATTCTCACGTGACAAAGTGCATAGAAATTGTCCTATAACTTAAAAAACCTAGCTTATCAATACTTCTTTTATTCTCTACTCCAGTGATACCAAACAAGCAGGCTATTTATAGTTTTTCTGGCATAGATGGAAATCTCTAATGGTGTCACAATCCATTTTGGCAATTGCAAGTGGCATAGCCTATCAAATTTTATTTTATTTTATTTGGATGTCAGTATGACATCATTTACCCAAGTCTTCTAGTTATTTCCAGCATGGCTCAGAAAATTCCAGAACCTTAAAAAAATTATTATAATTCAGAGATACAACTGAATTTGTTGAGTTTATTAAAATAAAATTCTGTATCCAAGTTAATTCAACAATAGTGTTCTTGTTCTTTGTTTATTGATGAACTCCAATTATGCTTGAGTGGAATAAAGGATTAGCTAGATTCAATCAGAACAACATAACAGCCAAACATACAGCATTACATAAAATTATATTTAACAGTTGCAATTTTTAAATTAAATATTAATTGTTGTTGTGCTATTCAGTTGTTCCTGGGTGTGTAGAAAATTTGAGCCTGGAAAAAGATTCACTGACATCCACAATAGCTGTCAAGTTTCATACCTCCCAACTCATCAGTTCATTAGTCCCGATCATGGCAAATCTCGGCAAGCCGTTGATGTATCACATTATTCTATACAAAATGGATGGAATAAAGCAAACTTTACAGGCAAGTTTCTTAGCGGTTCTTAGTTTGTGTATCACTGATCTAGTGCCATGTTCTCTTACATAGCAAATTTAAATACAGTGAAAATGGGTTTATCTGGTTTGTTAAAATGCTACATTCTTCAAAAACTCCTTAAGTCGTAGAATGACTCTGGTTCACCTCGAACACTTTTTCATATGGCTGTGGAGCCCTATTTTGGAGAGACACTCCCGTCCACATTTATTGCAGGTCAAGGTGGCTTTCGCTTTGGTGGTAGAAGAGCTGGCCATTTTCTGTGTGGCACGCTTTTCTTAAAGAGCTGAGGCCCATGTTTTTTCACTGTCCATGGCTTTCTTGGTCACCGTCTCTCTAGTGCAGTCTAAGGATATGTCTTCCCAATGGTCATTATCAATCTTCACTAATTTTAAATCCCGTTTTATCACATCCACATAACGGAGGTGGGGGCGACCAGTTCTTCTTGAGCCAGACACAAGTTGCCCATACAGAATGATTTAAGAGATACGATTGTCCTCTATCCAGTGAACATGTCCGAACCAGCGAAGGCTGCGTAGCCTGAGGACTGTAAAGATGCTGGGAAGGCCCGTTCTCACAAGGATTTCAGTATTACACACTTTCTTTCCATGTTATTTTTAAGATCCTTCGAAGGCAGCGCAAGTGGAATGAGTTTAGTTTTCTCTCTTGCTCAAAAACAGTATGTTTAGGCATTTTATTTATTTTTATTCATAGGGCCTTCTTATGTAGAATGTTTGAAATGTTAGACCTGAAATTCGTAGAATGTGTGATATGAAATGAATATTTGTTTTGAAATCTGAGGAATGTATTCCTAATCTGGATTGCTTTTTTTTCCCCTTTAGTTAACTCTCAACAAAACTGTTTTCAATGATCCTCACTCTGATAGTCAACAGTCTGTGGCAGTGCTGTTCAATGAACTTGTCCCTTATATGAACTATACTGTGTCAGTGCAAGGTGAAGGTGGTGGAGGTCAAGGCTGTTTAAAAAATGTGTCTTTCACTACCAGTAAGGAAGGTAATCTTGATTTATTTGGAGTAAACTCTATGTCTGCTACTCAACTAATGACAAATAGTGATCAATTCAGTTAATTATTTTATTCAAGTTGTTAATTTTTGTTAAAGATAAGAAAATGTAGTTCATGGCCACTCAGTCTGAGACGTTCTTTCAAGATGGCTGCCTGGTCAAATGGCAGCCTAGTCGTGTGGTATATACTCTAGACTGTCATCTCAGTAATCCATACTATTATAAATTCATCATGGTAGACAAAATGTACAATCAGCACATTTCCTTTGGTGAAATGCTGCAGCATGGACCAAAATCTTTCATGAATGGTAATGCCATTCATTTTTTTTAGAGAATAGAAAAAGAATGAAATTCTGAGCTGAGATAATTTCTATTATTTAAAAAAATGAAAAGAATGGTTTAACACTGTTACAAATAGCTTTAATGAAATTTTCTGAAGATTTGCTCTATCTATAAAATAAGCTAGGTAATTACACCAATTAGAAAGCCTTTAAAATAAAAGTTATCAATTTTTGCAAGAAGCAATTTACTAGCTTAGCTATTACCAGCTTTACTAGCTTAGCTACTAGTCCTACTAGCTTAGCTATTAATTTTTGGTAGCTTCTAATTTCCAGTGGATTGCTTTTTTTTTGTTTTGTAAGTAATTGTAACTCTTGTGACCAAAAAGTTGAATGTGTTTGTCTTAAGTACCCTCTGTTCCACATCCTATTAAAGAGTTTCATTTGATTTTTTCTCTGTTAGCACCCGCAGCCCCACCTGAGCAGTTAACATTCTCCAGAAATAATGGCACCAGTTTGACATTGATGTGGAAGGTTAGTAAATAGATCATTTTGAAAGGATTTATTGTTGTTACCAACACACACAATGAGATAAGCAAATACTTAAGTGTAATATCGTTGTGTAGTTTCCATTGTTATTTAAACAACTGAGGTCCATGGTCTTTTAAGAGGTCAAAACCGCTTGGCTACATATCAAGAGGGCTTGAGTTCAGATTCCATCTTGAGCAGAGTTGTGTTTGCTGAAGCAGCACAGAAAACTTTTACCAGATACCCCCCTCTCCCACTGGTCCACAAAAGAGATTGGACTATGGCAGACTGAGCATGCTATACACATGAAAGATGCTCTATGTAAAAGCAATTTTAACAAAAAAATTCTTAATGACAATCATTGTTTGCCAAGAACTAAGCAATGCATCTCAGGAAAATAAATACAAAATGTTCCTAGCATTGTGTTATTATCCAATAACAAGATGTTCTTTGTTCAACATGATTCATTGACACATCCCAGCCCTCTATGCTCTACTTTGCCCTTCAGCTTCTACTAGACAGTCTGATACTGCCCATTTGAAAAACTGAGGGACTCTTGAATATATCAGATATACATAATTAGAATAAATGAAAGTAGATTTTTTTTTTGACAGCTTGATCATCTACCAGCATTTTAAACTGCTGGGTTTTGGTTAAAAGCCAAATTCAATGCTTGACTTTTAACTTTATTTATTGACTTGTTGATTTGAAAACTTTTCTTTTGATATCTTCATGTCTGAAAAAAGGCTTATTATGATTGACTAAAATATTTTAGTATTTGGCTGGAGGTTTCTAATGATTGGTTGGAGCTTTCTAATGATTGGCTGGAGCTTTCTAATGATTGGTTGGAGCTATATTATTTTTAAAAAAAAATACAATATTTACAATGACATGATATAGAGCTGTAAAACATTTTATGAAATTTACAGTTATACACTTATCCAAATTTATAAATATCTGACATGTACAACAACTTTGATTGTTCTTGTCCATAAAGAATATTTAATCAGGATGACTTTGTTTTTTTCCCTGACATTGAGGCTAACTTTTGAAACTTTTACCTTTCTAGTCCTTAGGTCGAGATTTGGCTGGAGGATCCAACATTAGTTATGATATAGAGATCACATCTACAAACAGTGATCACAGACTAATTAATACGCAGTCCACATTTTTAGAAGTTCTCACAGATATTCATAAGACAACACTTGGGGTCAAAATATGGTCCAGAAATGAAATTGGCCAATCTGAAAATCTTACAAAGATAGATATTGATTTAATGTCTGGTGAGTATGTGTTGGTTATAAGCTCACTGTAATTATGCGTTCACATCTCAGATTTTTGTTTTCTTGATATTTCATGTTTAAATTTTTTTCAGTATAATTTTATAATTTTAAAATCATTTTCCTCAAATTTTTTTTTTTTTGTAATTTAAAAAAAATGTCTAATTTCAGAGCCGTCATTGAATACAGTTAGAGTGGTAATAGATTTTCTCAACCAAACATCAGCCTTAGCCTTAACTGACCTTGACTTTCCTAGTGTAGCCAGCATACAAAACTTATCAATCCATTGGTGTATTAACATGTGGACATCAAGTTATTCAGTTTGTCAGGTTAGTTTATATATTTTGTCCCTGGTGTTTCTCAGGGTTAGGTTATCAAGTAGTGTTAATGTGAATAAGCCTAAAGTAGGCTATATGTTACAATCTGATAAATATGAATTGTTTTGTTCTTGATGTGCCATGTTTGTTTGTAAAATATTTTACATGTTTCTGATGTTCCAACAGAGATAATTTACTTCATAGCCCGAACTTTTGACAGGACAACAGGGAAAGGCAGTGAGCAGGGTATGAGCCTGGGACCATCGACACAACCGAACGAGTCTAGCATGCATTCTGCACAACTAGGCAGCCATGTCTCTTTGCCTTTTTTTGTTTTCCTGTCTCTTGCCACAATTTTCCCCCCATATAGTATCGTTTATATAGCCTCAACTGCTAGCTTTGTTTGGCTGCTATATTTCTGTAGGGTAGTGTTTGCAAGGACATTATCTTTTGTTTATATTTATCCAGTTTGGGTCCAGATAATGTTGTGCTGAGACAGTGTGGGCTAGTGTTGAGCAAGTAGTGTCTCCATTGAGATTGAAGCTGCTCACTGTGCAGTTTGATACCAGTTTGGAGCTAGTGTTTCCATTGAGATTGAATCTGCTCACTGTGCAGTTTGATACCAGTTTGGAGATAGTGTTTCCATAAGGTGCAGGGTTTCAATTTTTCAGTTAATCCCATGTGTCATCATATTAATTTGATTTTAAAATGCATTTTTTTAAATAATACATTTTTTTATGAAAACTTGTTCTTAAATGCAATGTATAGATTTAGGTCTTTTTAGCTCCAGTAAACTAAACAACTTATGTTAGACCTTCTATTATCTCTTAGTAAATTTTGCCTTGGTAATGTGGATAGCTGTTTTTTATTTTTCCTTAACATTATATTTTAAAGAGTTGTGTGTGAATTTTTTTATTTTACACAAGTTGCTCAATAATTAGTTAATGTTTTTGAAGAATAAAAATGGCCACAGATTAAACAAATACTTCCCCTTTAAATAACAGTTGGTTTTTAAAACACATCTCAATGTTTATTTGGTTTTATAGATCTGTCTGAAAGCTCTTCTATTTAGTCATCTAAAGATTTTGAAAATCTTAAGAATTTCAGGATTTCAAAGCTGAAATCCTATTTGGTTAATTGCACTTAACATCAAAAAATAATTTTATGATGAACTTTTTTTTTTTAAGGAATACCCCCAGACTTCAAATGTCCCTAGAGACCATTGGATCAATGGTTATACTAGTCAGTTATTTCAATATAACCTGTCTGAGACAATGAATGAAGTGACTACTGACTCTGTAGGTGTAAGCTATTATGAAATGAACAATCAGTCTTTCATAAGAACCGTCACAGCTGTTAGAACTACTACCAGGTCAGTTGCGCAAGGTCAAGGTGACTGCCTTACAAACTGCCAAAGCACAGCCACTAAATATCCTCAAGTTTTTTACTCTATCAAGTTCAACACATCATGGACTGGCATGATTCCTGCAGATTGTTATTATAGTCGACAAATAAGTAAATCTTTCTTTTATTGTATACATACTAATTAGATCATCTTACTGAATAGAATATCTATTTATTTCTAATTTGAAATTCATGAGATGAAAATTATTTCAAATTTTAATGCTAGCATTCTGATTTCTTTTTTTTTTCCCCCAGAGGATGCAAGATTTAATTATGAGCTCCACAACAGTACAAAACTTGTGTTGGAGCAAAACTGTAGCCAGGATAAGCCTCTAGAGTTCCTCATAAAACTCTACAAAGTCTACCCAACACAAGATGGTGACTGTCAATTGAACAAGCCATTAGGTAGAACACTTTATTCTAAATTTGCCCAAATTATCTCTTCTTCCTTGTTCTCATTATGTTGGAGCATTCAGGTGACAAGACCAATATATGAGTTGAACTGTGCAGGGGTTTCCAAATCAGGGAACTCTTCATAGAGTTTTCTTTCAATAGGGTGTTTTGGGGCCTGTGTCTTGTTCGGGCCTCAAATTATGATTACACACAAATGAATTATGGGTAGATAGTTACAATGTTACTAAAGAAAAATTTAAGTTTTTTTTTTTATTTATTTATTTATTCTACAGAGAGTTGGCAAATCAACAGAAGTCTGTTTTCTCAAACAGTGTTTACTGTTGAAGCCAATCAAAGGTTACTTTGTATTCAAGCATTGGGAGATGATGGTCTGGCTAGTTTGGAATATGGATGGATTTCTATACCACCTTTGCCAGGTAGTTCCCAGTTAAGCCTGAGAAAAGTGAAGACTAAATAACTTAGTTAAATAGATATGTTTTTAATATTAATGACTTTTTTAAATATACGTTTCTAATTATCACTAGACACATTAGATGATGGCCCATGTCTTGAGACTTATTTTAATATGATGTAGGGCAATTTAAATGATGATAATAGTTAAAGTAGTTTAAAATAACAATATTTATTAAAAAAATGAGTATAGCTTCCAGTTGAAAATAACAATAAAATAAAATAACAATAGTTATTAAAAAAATGAGTTTAGCTTCCAGTTAGGTGCTTTGAACTGTCATTACAATGATCAGCATAGACCCAGGCGCCTGGGAGACAGAGGCACATGACAGAGCATCATGGTGTCGCGCTGTGAAAACTGGCGCACAGGTTGCTGAGGAAAAGAGAACAACGCTGGCAGAAGAAAAAAAGCAAGGCCAATGATACTAGCTCCAGCTGGTATAACCTTCCCAGTGTGCGGCAGAACATTCCGGGCACACATAGGTCTCACCAGCCACATGAGGAGGCATAAAACCCTAGTGCAAAGCCCTCAGACCCCTAGATGACAAAGTGGTCATCATCGAACCACGATGGACAAACTATATATATATTCACAATGATCTTGATTTTGAACTACCGGTACTGTCTGTTCTGCTGGAGGTTTTGGCTAGGACATAATAATCTTTATTTATGAAGGAATATCAGAATTACAATTTTTAATAGGTTTAAAGGCTGTCTGTGATGACTTTCTAATTGTAATGAACCACAAACATCTAATCACAGTAACAAACTCGAATAGCTTTATTTTATATTAAACTGCAGCTCTTTATTTCCTATCTAGTTTCTACCTCACAACCTATACTAACAGGCCTAGCAGCTCAACCGTATTCTGCATTCCTGACCTCTCGTTACCCCGCTAGGCTGACCCTTTCAACCGCTGGACTGGTACAGAACAGGGGCCTAACTTAAGGATGACACTCATGCTCCATGACATACACACACACACCCCAAAATCCTTTCACAACACTGTCAGTGTTGTGATAGTTTCATATTAAGTGTAATATTGAGTTTATTATGTCTGTATTATCTTTTCATTTCTTACAGGAGTGTTAGAGTCAACATTTGATTGGTCTATCATATGGATTATTGTTATATCCATTGTTGCCTTATTAGTCTGTGGACTCTTCTCTTATAGGTAAATTAGATTTTTTTTTTATTTAATAAAAGGAAATGTAGTTGATTTTAGGGATATTTTTCATCACTACTATTATGAAAGACATCTCAAATCAGATCAACATTACTCAGTCACACATAAAAACAGTTGTCTGTCTGAAACACTGTATGAATAAACATGACATGCAATATATAATAAAAGCCACACTAAGGTAACAAAGAACAAGGTCAATATTAGATTTTTTAAAAATCATTTAAAAAAATTTTTTCTATTAAGATTTTAATAGCCACAGTGCACAAAATACTTACATAATCAGCTCAAAGAATCTGTTTAGCCTCTATGGGATGCCTATGTAGTGCTATATTTGAGAATTTCAATTAAAATTTACTGCTACACAGATGAACAACTACATAGGAATATACTATAAACATTGCATCCCAACTGATGGGTAATGGATTAGAGACCAACAAGTAGTTATTGAAAGTTTAATTATTACACTTGTTGAAATACCAAATCATTTTTTAAAAGAAGTGATCAGTGAATGATAAGACATGACAAAGGACCTCAGAAGCTCTGATTGTTTGAGATTATATATATGGAGTTTTAAAAAAAATTACTACTAACAAATTCTGGATCTATTTTGATTATTGTACACTGTCTTTATTACAATTTTATTGAATAATACTTTGTTGTTGTTGTTTTTACTTTGATAGTTGCTATCAAAAATGTAAAAAAAGGCGTCAACATTTTTCTGAAATGAGAAATAATCAAACATCAGACTCTCCAGATTCACTTCACATGGTAAATATTGAAATAAATTCTCATTGTGTTGGACACTTTGTTCATTTAAAAAAAAAATGAAACACCCACCAAAACTTCTATAGCTCACTCAAATTCAAATCCAATGACCCATCGGATTGAAGCCTTTAATAGTATATTTGCCATTAACTTTTTCCTTAACAAAAAAAGAAAAATAATAGTCCACCCAGCTCTAATGGGTACCTGACATTAGTTGGGGGAAAAAGGAGAAAAGTAAGGGCGGTTGGTCATTGTGCTGGCCACATGACATCCTCGTTAACCGTGGGCCACAGAAACAAATTACCTTAACATCATCTGCCCTATAGATCCCGTCTGAAAGGGGAACTTTACTTTATTCTTTATTGTCAGTACCAGTGCCTTCTAAGATTTCAATCAAGTCGGTACTAAGTCCTTATATTCTTAAGTTAAGGACAGTCAACTATTTTCTGTTAAGCTTGTACTTACAAAATGTTACTCTCAGCCCACTTGGTATTACCAAAAAAAAAACAAATCATTTTTTTATGTCGTACTAGAATCCTAATATATTTTGATTGTATGCGTTTAAGTGTTCAGTTTATTTTTTCATAAGAGTATCAGGAATTTTGAGATTCTGAGTTAAAAGTGCACTTACCTGACAAAATCTTCAATACTTGAACATTTTTTCATTTGTCCAAGCAAATGAAGTTAATAAAAGCATCAGTCCAAAGATTCTAGTCAGAGATTTTGTTTTAATTGTTACTAGCACCACATTTAAAGCTAGTCTAATTTGGCTGGCTGCCTGGTAATGTGATGATGATCTAGGGTTCAAACCCTGTTTGCCACCAACTCATGCTATCCTGCAGGTGGGTTGGGCTCGAATGTAATGATCTTTTTATCTGAACAAACATGTTATGCATATTTTAAAAAATTTAGAACAGGGTCAGAGTTAGGTTCGATACTTCTATCTCTAAGTCAGTGGTTCCCAAACTGTGTTGAGCAGAACACTAGGCCTGAATAAGTGTTCAATAAACTACTGGAATAATTAACTAGTAGGCCACCCACTTGAATTAATTTCTCAAATTAAATAAGCAAAGTTTTCCACTGCTCTAAGTCAAATCAGTTAGTTTGTATGGATCAGTTAATTGTAAATGGATTGCCTATAACAGCGGTTCTCAACCTTTTAAGCTAAGCGACCCCTTTTTACAATATACCAATCTGCTGCGACCCCGCCCCCAATAGACACACACAGCAATAGAAGAATAGACAAAAACAATCCTTATTTATGATGGTCTAAGGCGACCCTTGGCAAATCGTCAATCGACCCCAGAGGGGGTCGCGACCCACAGGTTGAGAACCCATGGCCTATAAGGTGTGCAGGACAAGATCTTATCCTCTTAGAGTTTTTCATTAGCTCCACTACCATGTTAATATTTTTTCACTTTAGACTGCACTAAAAGAAAATGCTTTATGTTTAAATACACTAAATGCAATTTGTTCATTGTTTGATTTTTTCCCTTTCACAGACTTCAAATGATGCTTCACTGGATAGTGGCCATGTGACTAATAGTGATAACTCAAGCTCTGACAATGCAACTCATCACTCTCAAGCTAACAGCAACTCCATGGAGTCAGTTAATCCTACTTCATTTACAGACCTAAAGGCTTATGACCTTACGAGCGATTCTGGAATATGTCCATTTACTGAATCACCAAAAGAATATTCATTTTTTTCACAAAAATCAGTATTATTGACCTCTGCATTAGCATTTCACTTTTCTCAGCCCAATCCCGTGGAATCTAAATTCTTGTTAGATGGTGCTTCTAATATCTTACCATCTAATTCAGATCAAAATGAATCAGAAATCTGTGATGACACTTCTGGTAGTCCATCTCAGCCATATCCAGTAAATACTGGTAGCAATCTGTCTCAGCCATATCCAATAAATACTGGTAGCGATCTGTCTCAGCCATATCCAGTAAATACTGGTAGCAGTTCATCTCAATCATATCCAGTAAATACTGGTAGCAGTCCATCTCAACCATATCCAGTAAATACTGGTAGCAGTTCATCTCAATCATATCCAGTAAATAATGTGAATGCTTCTGAAACAAGTGTAGATTCATCAAACACAGAACAACAAGAAGCATTACTGCCCTTTGGTTTACAGTTTGATCCTGGTAGTATTGGTTCTGGAACTTTCTCAGAGCTCTCCCAATCATCTTATGATTAAGTTATCTTTATATGCCAAGTTTGATTATTTACTAATAATATTACACCCACTGCTTTAATGGAGAAATAAATACAGGCTGCCGAAACAAAATGATTGTGCAAATAATTTCATTGTGTAGGAAGAATTAGACTTTAACTGTATGACTTCACCTATCCCTTAGTCCGGGGCGCCACACAGGATCTGTCAACCATCTTTCTCGATTTCTCTTTGTCCTTTTCCTTTGATAGAATTTTTCATTCATTGACAGGCCTGTCAATTCTTTGAGGTTTCCCATTGCTTTCTCTGCCTTCCTCTTCTTCTCCCTGGCACCGTTGGGAAGGTCTTTGCGAGCCCTGAGGACCTTGTGATGTGGCGGTAGAGTTTTGACTTTATGTGGGTAGCAAGTCATTATGACTTCCAACATAAATATATTTCTAAAAATATGGGGGACAAACTGGCAGTAATGAAGGAGATATGTGATAAAGATCAGTTGCCATGTTTTGAGATGTTAAGATTATTGCTCAATTCTTGTTCCCAAGTTCAATTTAGCCAATAGATAGGCTTTTGTTAACATTATTTCCTTTGGTAAAATAGCATTTACTTAACCTATTTTACATGACATGATCAAGCCAGAGTTTGTCTCGAGGTTATATGTAGGATTTGTTTCCTTTTTTAATGGATTTGTTTCATTTTTATGTCTGTGTACAATGTTTCAAATATTCAATGTATAAATTTTTGTTATAATGCAACTTGTTCCTTTTTTCCAAACAAAAATTTCTGAGAACGCAATTTTTAATTTTTCTTCCTGTCAAATTAATGTCAAACATAAGTGCCTTATTTTTATTCAGCAATTTGTAAGCAATGCTTTGAAAAAAAAAAAACATCTATTATGGTGTTGTTCTTTTCTTAAGTATCTACCAGTAATGGTTGTTTCAAAACAAAAAGTAATGATCAATAATGATTTAAGAAAGTGCCACAATTATACTTTTGACTTTTTTTGTTCTAATTTCAATATTGTTGAGACATTTTCTATGCAAATAAGATCTAAAATTATGTATTGTTTATTATGAGATTCATTTGTTATATGAAGGATGTTTGTTGTATAATGAATCAACTGTTCTTTTTTTTATACACTTTTTATATATTTTATTTCTTACAGTATTAGATAATTTTATATTTTGCACAAAAATTAATTTTAAGGCACTGCCACAGCTTGGTCTCTTAATTATCACATTCAGAGCGATATATAAATATTTTTTTATTTTTTTTTATTTTTAACTCAAGCACATTTCTTATTCCTTATGCAAAGAAATTTTTTTACAAATACTCCTTCTTTCCTAGTGTTATTAAAGTGTGCATTGGGTTGCCTGATTAGCATGCATGACTAGATTTGAACACGGATACATGTATGACATAATTATCTTCACTTCTGAAGAAACATCTGTGATTTATAAAATAAGATAACATGTTCAAAGTCATATATAAATAGTTGGTCTACTACAAGATGATGCTTTAAGTCATATGTAAATAGTTGCTCTATTTCTAGTCTTGATGCTAATAGCCATATATAAATAGTTGGTCTTCTACTACACTTAATTCTTATATCTGTTTATAAATAGTTGGCCTACTACTAGTCTTGATGCTTATAGCCATATACAAAACGTTGGTCTGCTACTATACTTGATTCTTATATCTGTTTAAAAAAGGTTGGCCTACTACTAGTTTTGATGCTTATAGCCATATATAAATAGTTGGTCTGCTACTATACTTGATTCTTATATCTGTTTATAAATAGTTGGCCTACTACTAGTCTTGATGCTTATAGCCATATATAAATAGTTGGTCTGCTACTATACTTGATTCTTCTATCTGTTTAAAAATAGTTGGCCTACTACTAGTCTTAATGCTTATAGTTGTATATAATTAGTTAGTTGACCTACTACTAGTCTTGATGCTTATAGTGATATACAAATAGTTCACTTACAACAAGCCATGTTGTAGTTGTCCTAATGTGTTTGTTTACATATGGTACATAATTGTACTTTCTTTTGTTTTTTACTTTTAATGTCATCTTTCATCCACTATTTTTGCTATATAATGACAAGGTTAATAAACAAAATTTAAATGTCAGTATGACCTGATTTAAATCTGATATTAATGTAATGATAATGAGATCAATAAATTTTGATATAATACAGCGTGATGAGTTTTATCTACAATGATGTGCTCAAATCTGTTGATGTTCATAGCATTATGTGGTGTAAGGCTGTCTGAATATATGTCATTAATTCTAGTGTCTTTCTAGACTTGCCTTGTATAAGGTTTCTCTGCTGAGTCAACATCTATCTTTTTAAAAATTACAAGTCTCATTTTATTCAAATTTGCATACCCTTTAATTTATCTAATCAGTCAAAGAGACTGAAACTGTATAAAATTAATATAACATTACACACATTGAAACAACTAATTTCATGTTTATATGGCATTTAACTCTTTCTCTCCTAACTGACAATACCAGCGTTGATTCCACCAGAATGTGGTAAGTAATTATGGAGAGAAAGAGTTAAAAGTTATTAAAAGATACAAAAGTGAACTTGCTATGCCAGTCAGTGATCATAGAAGGACACTTTGTTAGGTTAGGATTGAGATGGATTTTGAACCTGGAAGCTGCTAAGGTAAAGTATGTTTGAGAGGCTTAAGAATACAACAGTTGACATGCAGATATCTCAGTACAAGGCTGAGTCTATCCATGACCTGAATATAATCTGCTTTTCAAAGAGATGTTCCAGTTCAAAGTAAATAAGTGGCCACAATTTTTATCTTCAACAATTGTCATTTAAATAAACATCCACTATTGGTACATTTTTTGCATGTGCAGCTGTATTAGGGAGATGGGTGGAATATTGAATAGCAATAACAGTAGACATTAAGAGAGTTTGACATCTCTATAATAAGGATTGTCTTCGAGTCTTTAATGAGGGATGTGGTATTTTCTGTGGCTATGCACCCCAGCTGTGACTTGAGATATCTATAGTTTTTAATTATTGAACTTGAGAGTTAATGTGTAGTTTTGTATATTTCTACACTGAAATTGAAAGCCTGTAAATATTTATGAAAAAATCTCTAACATTGTTTCAAAATCTAGTTTTATTCAAGTTTGTGTGACAAATGATTGCTATCTATAGCTGTATCACAATTCAGGACCCTACATCTCAACAACTATATGTCCAAATAAAGCAATGGCTTGTTTCATTTATATCATTGTGAGAATGGAGTTATAGTAAGATGGTAACAATTTTCTAAGAATGTCAGAAGTATTGGGCCAGTTCTTTCATAAAGAGCTCTCTCCCTACATTAGGAACCTGTTAATAACCAAATATTTGTTCATATACTGAATTATAATATATTCATTGACACATTAAGCCTCACTCAATTAATCTACATTGCTACAAAGACAAAACAGAATTTGCATCCTATTTAAGTGGCACAGTAAACATGAAAGCAGTGCAGTCCTTTACAGGCTACTCATAAAATACAGACATTACTTCAAAAAAGATGATTATGTGGTAAGCCTATCCCTAGGTCAATCTAGTAATGCATGACTTAAACTCTACCAAGTCATTGGTTTTCCTGGATGACTTAGGCAAACCCTTCCATGCTCAGCACTAGGGAAGAAAGAGTATTCATTCAAATTTGTCCTAGCATGTGGAACAAGGAATATGCCTTTATAGTCATGTCTATTAGGTCCTGAAACACACTATGAGATGAGGAACAGTCCATTTTTATCTTCATCAATTTATTTGGGGAAGTGACCAATGAGTGGCTCATCAACAGCCATTTCTTCCAAGAAAGCTGCAGCCTGCGTCATGGCAGTGAGTGTTGCATGTGTCTTAACAGAAAGTTGTTTGGTGTCAAGTAAAATCAATGTGGACCACAGAGTTGTCTATGTTTTGAAGACATATTTATTGTCTCCCTTAAATATGTGCTCAACTATTGTTAACAAAAAATAAAACCATTGGTAAACTAAAAATTATTGATATATTTTGCAATGGGGCAAGATAAGAGAGTGTCTAATTTTTGTTTATCTAATTAAAGTTAGTTTCATGGCTCTTTAAGGACTAGAATTGTTGAATGCCAGTAAACTAGACCTGAAAAAGACAAATCATCACTTCTAAATGACAAACAAAAGAAGCATTCTAGAAGTTAAATTTATTTGATAAATTCCATGATATGTGAACAGATAAATAGGTTGACAGTCTTGTCTATCAATAACATAATCTTAAAAAGAAAAAAAAAAGTTCCTCCAACCTTTTTTTTTTGTCTCTATTTTATTGACATAGGCTTAGAGAGCTTCACGCAAGTAATGTAGCCTTAGAGAGCTACACACAAGTAATGTAACCTTAGAGGCTTAGAAAGCTACACACAAGTAATATAACCTTAGAGAGCTACACACAAGTAATGTAACCTTAGAGCCTTAGAGAGCTACACACTAGTAATGTAACCTTAGAATGAACTTTGGTATTTACATAGGGAAGAGCTGTGTTCTAAATGCTGAGCCCCAAGGAAAGACTACACTGAACCAGAGATATCCAGATGTCAGGCAGATTGAGTATTTAGTTTCCAAGTGTGGGACTGTCATTGTAGCTGAGTTGAATGCTAAATTCACCTGACTCAAACTTCATTCAAGATAAAGGTAAGGGGGAAAAAAATCATTATTTCTTGGATTTTGTAGCCTTTCAATTCAGTAACATATGAAAAAACTTTTATTACAATGATAACAAACGCAGTTTGAAATCCATCTCTTCTAAACATCATTCAGATGATAGCCAAAATACCAAACCATAAAAACATTCTGACTTAGAACAAACATTTTAAAGTGGGATAAATGAAAGCTCGCTCCACCAACAGCTTATTTGGTAACATTAACTTATGTTTTTATTATGGCCCAAGCACAACTCAATTGGATGGATATCATACCATCTTAATGAGTGATTCTTAAATAGAAATAATATGGCAGTAACCCTCAGGTCAATGTGTTGTTATCCAACCCTAAACTATGTTGCCCATGCACGTTACATCATCTGTGTGAAACACTAAGAGGAATTGATTTAAACTATGAACTTAGTACAGTAAAACAACAGAAACATGTTCAAAAAGCCAAGAGCAGCCTTGACATTGTGAATGTATATGAAATATATAGGCCAGGTCTCCCTTCATCTATACAATTTTCAAAACGGATCAGGGTCAAAAGTCATATCCTGTTTTTAAAAAAAAAAGTCTAGAAACTGCTACAAATACATGGCTAACTAAAAGAGTACAATGATCACTTTGTCTTATTAACATTAAATAAAGCTAAATTTCTAAGAGAATATTGGACCCAAAAAAAAAATATTATTTTGCCATGAGGACTTTTGGTCACATGATTATATTATTATAGTGTATTCAAATTATAATGAACAGCACCATTTCATCAACACATTTAATCCATATAATAATCACATAATGAATATATAATATATACATAGATTGATATATAATAAAAGTAAAACAAGGAAGAGGTTATTCTATTGATGATCACTTCCATCCACTCTTACAAATATTTTTCCTATCAGCATGTGCCAGACCTAGCAACTCTTCGGTGCTTTTAGTGTGATTTCAGTTTTGGGGTCATTTCATTTCTTCATATCTGTTAGCCCAACAAGAAGCTGATTTATCCTCCACTAATGGAAATTGTAATAGATATATTTTATAAAAACAAGGGCATAAGACTTTTGCCAAAAAAGTACTGCTAAGGTCATATGGCCAGCCTCTAGGAACCAAACAAAAAAAAAACCCAGAACTTTTCTACTTCTTTCTATCTCTTTTGTCAGCATTTTACCCAGACCATTGTAAGGACCCAGCTCTTAAGACTTGCTGTAGTGACTTGGGTGATAATACATAAAATATTTTTTTGTTTGAGGTTACACTTGACATATTTTCACAATTAAAAAAGAAATAAATTAATTCTGTAATTTTTCATGGCAGCTGAGTCAACAAATAAAATGGAAACAAATTTGATTTGACTTAAGATAATCATTGTCAAATTCAAATACAAAAGATGATAATTTATTTAAAAAAAATAACATCCACTGAAATATTCATTAAACAATAACATTCAATTATCCAACCAATATGAACATTCATACAAAAGTTTAATCAAATGAAATCTATCAAAATAGTCCAACTAATATGAACATTCATAAAAGAGTTCAATCAACTGATATCCACCAAACAGCAGTTCAATCGGCTGATATCTATCAAATAGTCCAAAATTACATTCACCAAAATGAGTTCAGTCAACTGTGACATACCAATACATGAAATGTTCTGTGCTGTTTCTAAATAAAATATGTTGTACAGCTTAAGAAAACTTATGCTACTACACTTAATCACAGTAATACAATAGAATATAAAAAAAAAATTAATGCAATTAAAGAACTAAAAACAAGTAGTGTGTTGTTTTTTTTTTTTGTATGTAAAGTATTTTAATATTACCATGTAATCTATTAAACTAGTGGAATACATGAGTACAGGTAGCTAATATTAAAAAAAAAAAAAAAAATGGATGAAACTAAAATATTTCTATGTATGCATGATCGAGTATGCTGATATGTGTATTGGAGATGTACAAATAGCTACTGCCAAGATCAGACCAAATGGTAAAGTGCGCAAAATAAGGGAGGTTAACTCTGCTCACTCAAATGAAATGGGCAAGCAAGAAGCTAGGAGTTAGCTTAGGGTACACAGGGGCCGATCCAAGGGGGGGCCTAAGGGGCACGTGCCCCCCCTAAGAGAAGTGTTGGCATAAGGGGCACGTGCCCCCAAAAATTGCTGAAAGGTACGTGACCATAATTTCCATACACATTTGAGACGTATTTATTTTTGTTCAACTTAAAATTTGTTGAAATTCGTATATATGTAAATGTTATTCACTGACAGGTGTAATTCCCAACTTAAATTTAGAATAAAAACTGCAAAAACATGGTCGGTGACCGTGTTAACATATTATTCGCTGCAAAGTTTGTACCTAATTCATTATTAAGTAAATTTAAGTGATGAAGTGATTCTAAGCCATGTGTTGTTTTATTTTTTATACGATGTTTTACGATTACAGAAAATGAATGATAAAACCAAGCGAAAGATGTCAGGTCCTGAACGAGTGAAAGAGGAAAAGAAGCAGAAGTTGGTGGATAGTTTCGGATCTATGAAAACAATCAGTGCTTACTTTCTCAGTCAAAACAAAACTCCACTACCTACATCATCAGTCCAAGATCAGTCAACTCCGTCTACATCTACAGTGCACGATATACCGCCTACATCCGCATCTGCAATCCATGATCAGTCGCCCACAACTACGTCTGCAGTGCATGATATACTTCCTCCATCCGTATCTACAGTCCATGATTCGCTGCCTCTATCTAAGACTACAGTGCACGATATACCTCTAAATTCATCAAGTGTCACTAACTCATTTGAAAATAAAATGCTTCAAGAGTTTATCAAACCATATGACATTGGGCTACTATATAAAAAAATTAGACAGTTTTCAGCTTCCAATAGATATGACATTATCCGGAATGTAGCGAAGCCAGATGTTAATCATTGCTTTCCACAAACACAAGAAGGTAAAAAGAAACGCTCATTTCAGTACAAATGGTTGGTAGCTAATCAGTGGCTAGTTTACAGTCAAGCTTTAAACGGCGGTTTATGTTTACCATGCATTATTTTTGCTAAAACGAGTCATAGATCAACAGGTGTATTTGTAAGCACACCATTGACAAAATTTAAAGATGGACCACAAGATATATATAAGCATACTGAAACGGAATACCATAAAAATTCAATGAAAGATTTGGCATCATTTATTGAGATAATGGAGCAGAGACAAGCTAATGTCATCCAGCAGACTTGCAGTAGCATCCAATTACGTATACAACAAAATCGTCGAAAGCTGATGTCAATTCTACAAACAGTCATACTCTGTGGTAGGCAAAATATACCACTTCAAGGACACAATGAGACAGACACTAATTCTAATAACAACCGTGGAAACTTCCAAGCCCTTCTGGATTTCCGTATTTGTGCTGGTGATAATATTCTAGAAGAACATTTCAAAACTGCTCCAAAAACTGCAACATATAGGTCAAAAACCATTCAGAATCAACTGATTAATGGGTGCGGAGACAATATTAGGTGTACAGTGGTAGAACAAATAAAAGAGGCTGTTTACTTCAGCATTATGGCTGATGAGGTGACTGATGCATCTAACAAGGAACAGTTAGCGCTTGCAGTTCGATTTTATGATGGTGTACAGATTTCTGAAAGATTTGTAGATTTTATAAGATGTGATAGTGTAACAGGAGAATCAATTGCCAAACTTTTGATTGGTAAACTGCAAGAATACGGTTTGGATTTGTCTAAGCTGCGTGGTCAAGGCTTCGATGGGTCTGGCAACATGGCTGGTAAAATCAAAGGAGCTGCAGCTATAATCAGTCAGCAGTATCCTAATGCTGTTTACTTCCATTGCAATTCTCACGTTCTCAATCTTGCTGTAGTCCAAGCCTGCTCATTACAACCAATTAGGAACATGATGGGTACTTTGCTTGAGGTCTGTATATTTTTTAAGTATTCACCTAAGCGTCATTTGCAATTGCAGCATAATATTCAGCATCTATGTCCTGAGTCCAGAAAGCAAAAACTTGTTGATCTATGCAAGACTAGGTGGGTAGCCAGGCATGATGCATTGGAAGTGTTTGGAGAACTTTATACAGCAGTTGTGCAAACTTTAAATGATATAGCTGACGGTGATTCCTGGAATCAAGAATCAGTAGCAAAGGCACGCGGTCTTCTTTTGGGGGTGACACAGTTTGATTTCTTAATTTCTTACGTTACGTGCTGCAATGGTCTCCGTTTTATTCATTCACTCAGTGTGAGTTTACAAGGTCGATCAATTGACATTTGCTCTGCCATGATAGAAGTGTCAAATGTAATTAGCAGCATTGAAAGATGCCGGAAGGAAATTGATGAGGTTAGTTTAGAATGGTATACGCAGGCCACTTCTTTATCCAAGTCAGTCGATGCACCAGAGCCAAGTGTACCACGATTAGGTAAACGGCAGATAAATAGAGCAAATACACCAAGTGATTCACCAGAACAATATTTTCGTCGTACTGTCATAATACCTTTCATTGATCATTTACTTTCAGAGTTAAAAACAAGATTTTCACCCTTGCAACAACGTGCTGTTCAAGGGATTGCTCTCGTTCCTTCTATCTTCTTGTCTAATCCACAAACTAAGAAGAAAGAAGCTAAAGCTTATGGCGAATTAATTGTAATGGATCTTCCATCACCACACACATTGTGTACAGAATTGGAATGTTGGCAGAGTAAATGGGAATCAAGCTCATCAGATGTTCCATCTTCCCTAGTGACAACACTTCAACAAACTTCTGCAACCTTTTATCCTAATATTCACACCATGCTACGTGTGTCAGCAACAATTCCGGTGACGTCATGTGAGTGTGAACGATCATTCAGTCGTCTTCGCCAGTTAAAGACATACTTACGTTCAACAATGGGAGATGAACGACTTTCTTCATTGGCCCTCATGTGCATAAACCGTGACATAGACATTGATACAGAAAAGGTGTTAGACAAATTTGCACGTGATCAAACTCGCAGAATGGAACTTATGGATATTCTTTCCGATTAACGTCCACACCTGCGCAATCGGTTGCCCGCCATCAAATTCAATATGAACTGTATTTTTTATAACAGGATTGGTATCTGTTAGCTGAATTCAATGCCAAAAACGTTTTATATTTTCTTTCCCTATATATATATATCAAGAAATTACCGACACATTTTATTTGTGCCCCCCCTAGACAAAATTTCTGGATCGGCCCCTGGTACATGTTTGAATTGTGTGAGGATGATTTAAAATAGATTTCCTGGCATGGGTTAAAACAGTTATACACAAACAACAGTGTTTTACCTACTACAGTGGGTCAATTTACACTAAAAATCACAGCCTAGTCACAATTCAAACTTTAGACCTTTGTACTGGCAAACAGCAATTGGACCCCACCATAACTTGCTAACTATTGTAAAAAAAAACAACCCAAAACTTAAACTATATAGCCATATTATATTCTGGGCTCGCAAAAACCTTCCTTCAGGTAACAGTACCAGGAGAAAGAAAAAGAAGAGGCAGACAGAGAAAGCGATGGGAAGACAACATAAAAGAAGTGATGGGCTCGCCACTGAAAGAGGTTCTATCCAAGGCAAAAGGCAGAGAGGAATGAAGAAAGACGGTCAACAAATCTTGCATGGTGCCCCAACGATCCAACAGACTAAGGGATAGGTAAAGGTAACTAGCAAACATTTTTAACCATGCAAAAAAACAAAAAAGAAAAAGGTAGAACATGCTTTATAATTAGATGTTATTTATGGACCTAGAAAGTTCTAGTCAAAAAATTAAAAACTGGGTTATAATCTATAATTTAAAAAGGAAATAAGTAAAGAATTGAGGCCAGATATAAAATTAAAAAAAGAATAACCCATAAAGAGACTAATAGAAATAGACTTTAAACAGAATTTTTAAATGTAATCAGCCATTGCCATCTTAGTACACAGTAAGCCAACACGCATCATCTCAATTGAACCTACACAACAAATAGCCTGCCACAACCCCTTTTTTGTTTCTATGTCTCAACCCTTTTGTTTCCATTACAGTCTCTGAATTATTCCAGTCAACAGGTATTTATTTGGTAAGGTTATTAACTGAGTCTAAATGATTGGAGTTATTGAATGAAACCTTGCTGATTTACTTTCTTCTAATTCAATTCTTAGATATTTAGTTCAAAATTGAACCTTTGACCTATTAATATCAATATTTAAATACAAAATGAGCTGAACCTTTTAGACCTAGGCCTGAAGTTGTGGTAAGCATTTAGTACCTTCTACTTAAAATCTAGGTCTAAAGTTGTGGTAAGCATTTAGTACCTTCTACTTAAAGTCTAGGTCTAAAAATGTGGTAAGCATTAAGTGCCTTCTACTTAAAATCAAGGTCAGCAGAGTGAGGGGGTTGAACAAACAAAAAAACATGTTAAAAACAAATCAATTTTGCAAATTAGCAGCATTAAATGTCTCCATGTAAAATTTGTGAGATATGAATGGAAATTGTAACCTGATATTTTAAGCTTTATCTCATTGCAAGGCAAAATCCTGTTTAGTCCACGTCAACAAGTCAATGAAACATTAAATATAAAATGTTTGTGTGTTCTTAAAAGTATATAATGGAATAAAAATGGAATACAAGTATATCATTAAAAAATTTGTAAATTGAATATAAAAAAGTTTTGTTTATTTAAGAAAATGTAAATATAAAATTTAGTTACAGGTCAGCAAGCATGATATAAAAAAAAACAACAACTTGGATTGGCAATGACTTTGATCAATTAAGTCTTGACAGCGCAACAAAAGGAAGACAATGGAATGAACACAGAAAAAAAGTATTCTACAAAAAAAATAAGAACAAATATAAATGTTGAAGGGAAGATGATAATAAGGTGACCAGGTCATGGTCATGATCTCAGATCTAAGCAGAAGACTTCATGAACAAGATAAACATCAGTAACAAGTAGTGCAGACAGCTCAAGTTTATATATACAAGTCTTGAATGACATTTAACTAACAAAACCTGATGATTTTTGGCTTCAAGTTCTAGGCATCATTTCTTTCGTTTCAGGTATATTTTGTTGTTCATTTCTGTCTCTACATTTACGAAACCTGAAGATACAAAATGAGACTATTTATTCAATGGATTGGAAACATATTTGCTTCAACATTAGCTCCTTCTGAAGTCAGGACATGTTTTCTCATTTTTGTCCTAAACTGTTGTAGAACATTTCTAAAATCCCCTGTTCAATATACTTCCTTTAAACTTTTTAAATAAAAGAAATCTTCTAGTCTCATTGCAAGCGTGATTACATATCATTGTGGAGATTACTAATTTCATTTTTAGTAAAATCAGAAAGATTTTTATTGCTAAAATAATTTTTCAAACGAAAAGGCCTATAGTCCCAGTGTATAAGCCCCAACCTGGAAAAATAAGCATTTTGAAGCTTTTATATATTCTAAAGATATTAAAAGTATATATTTTTTTTAACTAGACATATAGTGTTATTTTGTTGTTTGTTTATTTATTAGTATTAGATCTTAAATTTAATTATTTTTTTCAAAATATTTATTTTTATAGGATTTTTTAAATTCAGGATTATTCTTCTTTGCTTAGGGCATGGGAAATTGGAGCTTTTGGGTTAATAAAATTATCTGGTAGATGCCTCTAGTTTTGGTTCTGACCTTTAGGTCCTAGTCCACTTCCAAGCTTGGACATCTAGCTCAACAAATTAATGAAATTAAATATAAAATGTTTGTGCATTCTTTTAAAAAGTATATAAATAGAATATAAGTACAATATTTATAAAGAACTTATAAAATGATAGCATTCCATGAAATATTTTTTTTCAGCATGTCCTTGACCTTCCATAAATTGTGCTAGATTGAGATGTAATGAGCATGTGGTGGTGATTGTGTTTGTTGACAACATTTTATAGAACCTTGGTTGTAAGATGTGAGGATTTCTATGTTTATTTATTGTATTTATTATTATTTCATTGTCGACTAGGTAAAGTGGGGTAACGGCCCTTGAGCTTTGTTATTGTTGACAGGGGACCGGAGTTTTGTGATAGCATAGTAGGAGCCATTATAAGGCAGTTCTGATAGTTAATGTATATTTAGGAAATCAGCATTTGTTGGCTACAGTTATAATTTATTCCTATTGCTCAATTAAATATTTCTTATTTCTAATGCATCGCTGGTGTTCTTGAAGTATTGCATACGTAATGTATCCATGTCAAAGTCATTTAAGAGTTCACTACAATCACAACAATGTGGTGCCCTTTTAACCTAAAATTGGATTGGTCAATATTCTACTCTAAAAATTTATGTTCAATATTTATATACCGGTACTTTAAATCATAAATTTAAAATATAATTATTACAATAGAAATAAATAGAGAATATATATTGTTCAAAGAATCTTTAAGATAGTGCATAAAATCATTGGTCACATTTCTAGCTTGCACTCAACAATAATAGTCAAAAATAGTATTTTTCTGTATTTTAAAAGGCACACTAGTCCATAATAATAATAATTAGCTGTTATATTCCAATACTTTACTATTTATAGCATGCTCAGAACACTATGGTCCAATCTTGCTTGAGGACCAGTGGGGAGGGGGTATTTGGGAGAAGGTTTTATGCGCTGCCTTTAGGCGCTCAGAAAACACAACTCGGGTCATGTGTCAAACCTCGAGCCCCATTCATAGGTAGCCAAGGCTATTTTAAACAATACACACAAAAAAAAACATGACACTATAAAACAAACATAATAAACACATCATGTGACGAACAAATAAAGCCTTATAAGTAGGTCTACATACCAAACGGCAACTATCAGTGAAACAACGATAACTATTAGCAGAGCTACGCTTGGAATAATTATCACTAGGTAATTTGCTGTTTCTGAAAAAAAGAAAGAAAATCAACAATATAGATAATATCTTAAACAAAAAAAATCATATATTCCTAAAATACCACACACTGACTGATTGATCTAGAGATCTCTTCAACTATCAAACAAATTTGCAAGACATTTAGTATGCAGTTTTCTTTTACGTCTAAGTTTAAGTCAACGTATTTTTAATTTGCCTTATTTCACTTCCACTTCCTTTTAGACATAGTCTATATAAAAAATATAAAAACTTTGCCTCATAAAAAAAAAAAATGAATCTTAAGTCTTCCTTTTTTTTTTTTTTCAATAGAGAGAGAGAAAGAGAGGAATCATAATGATTTTTGAGCATGCATCTATGTGTGTAGATAAAACTATACTCTGTAGCATATTTAAAACGGGTCAAATAAAACAATTACAATTAATAAAACTAAATAGATGTTTTCTTTTTGAGAGGCCAAAAAGACAAAATAGATGTAGGGAATTAAAAAAAAAAAGGGCTGAAAAATGTTAAAGCAGGTGGGAGGGTTCCAGTTGAAAGTAAAATGGAGTATATTAAATATTTCGATATTGAATTGAGACGCCTAAGGACAGTCAGAGATTATTATTATTATAGCTTTTATATAGCGCTACTTTCATGCTTTTGGTCCAATCTCATTTGTGGACCGGTGGGGGGGAGGGGGTATCTAGGAGTTAGTTTTCCATGCTGCCTTTAGGCGCTCAATAAACACAACTCTGCCCGAGTCGGGTGTCGAACCTCGAGCCCCCTTCTAGGTAGCCAAGCCAAGCCAAGTTCAAGCACACTTAGCCTCTCGACCACGCTTCCCACTTATAGCATACTAGGACTAAATTGTTTTTGTTGTTGGTGGGAGAAGGGAATAAGTAACAGTGATATTAGAATTCATGGGCCAAAAGCATGTGTATTGTGTGTGTGTGTGGGCTTTACAAAGTGGGCCGTTCGATCAAGTCAAAAGTTAATGTCAGAGAAATTACGATGTGAGAAATAACGATGTGCAGGGTGAAAAAAAAATGGGGGTTCCATAGAGAGAAAGAGAAGCAGTTTCATTTCATAGCAACAGATACAATAATTCACTGGCTCAAAGTATGTTAGGGTGACCCTAAAGCTTGCACAACAATATGATTTATGTCTTAACAACTTTGACGCCATCTATTATAAGCTTATAAGCAATTAAAATCTTGGAGTTGGAATGTAAGCATTGAAGTAATGGCACCAAGATGAAAAAAAAATTAGACGTGAAAAAACTACATTTATATAATCTAATCTATAATATAATCTATTTTGTTACTGTACAGTAGTTACCCCGAGGTTGTCAATTGTAGTCAAACGGAATTTCCATTTGAGTGGATCAATAAAAATGATCTTATCTATAAAGTATAAAGTCCTGGATAAAAATACTACTGTTGTATGTAATCTGTTCGTGTGTGTCCATGCAGATCATGGCAAGAGGTTTCCATGACAATG
Organism: Biomphalaria pfeifferi; assembly: GCA_030265305.1. Classification (NCBI taxonomy): domain Eukaryota; kingdom Metazoa; phylum Mollusca; class Gastropoda; family Planorbidae; genus Biomphalaria; species Biomphalaria pfeifferi. The sequence continues at coordinate 314,534 of JASAOG010000290.1, read as the reverse complement.
AATCATTATTCTTCAATTCAGGCATTAATATAATAACTGTTTGCAGAGAGATACTTGAAAACAAAGACTAGGCCAATGAGCGAGCCTGTGCAGAATAGTGACAAAAGGAAAAAATTCCAGATGCAGTGAACCGATTCCTAGAATATATATATGCATGTATTAGTGGCAGCACCCCAGATCTGTAAGGCAGCATTGAATATATGTGGCAGAAGATAGACCCATGATGTGTTGCGGAGTAACTACAAGATAGACCCATGATGTGTTGCGGAGTAAGTACCCATGTTTGTCAGTCGGAGGAGGTACCCATGTTTGTCAGTCGGAGGAGGTACCCATGTTTGTCAGTCGGAGGAGGTACCCATGATGTGTGGCAGGGAAGGTACCCATGATGTGTGGCAGGGAAGGTACCCATGATGTATGGCAGGGAAGGTACCCATGTATGCGGGGAAGGTACCCATGATGTGTGGCAGGGGAGGTACCCATGATGTATGGCAGGGAAGGTACCCATGATGTGTGGCAGGGGAGGTACCCATGATGTGTGGCAGGGAAGGTACCCATGATGTGTGGGTGGACAGGGTACCCATTATTTGTGTGGTAAAGGCAGATTCCAAATTCTCTGTTGTAGAGGTGACACCTAAAACTTGAAAAGTAACATTGGCACAAAAGAAAAGATAACTGTGGGTCTTTGTTGATATTGTATTATGAATTTTGTCGAGCACTAAAACACCATTTCTACATCCTCATATTAATAATTAAACATCAGCATCATCTTAAATTATTTGTGCTTAGTCATTCATACAGGTTTACATCATAATCTCCATGGAGGAAATTAACACAATATGTAGTACATAAATTAAAATAGTTTCTGAGATTCAAATTAAAAAAAACAAAAAAAAACATTAATTATAAAACACCTACAGGAGGTGTGGTGGCTGAGCGGTAAAGCGCTTGGCTTCCAAACAAGAAATAAAGAGGCTGCCTAAAAGACTGAAATTGAAAATCCTCATCTTCACAGAGATTCAAACCCAAAAACCTTCTGATTTTGAAGCTAAGCGATTTTTACTCTGCACTTGGAAACTCAGCAACAGAAAAATGGGATCACCTTAAATCCATCATACAAAAGACATAAAACAGCTTTTGATTAATGGATCAGTTAGCAACATATGTATTTGAAACTAAGTTCATTAATAACAGTTTAAAATATTGTCATGCCCCTGTGCTTTATAATTAAAAGAATTTATTTTCAAGCAATGTGTAAATTTTGTTTTTCAAGCAAGCAGACCTTACCTTGAGGTGCTGAATTTGCCAGTGTAGTTCCAGTGACTGACAGAACTGTTGTGTTGACTGATGTTGTTGGGATAGTGGTAGTCGGGCAAAACCATTTATTATCTGAGGTTGATGTTCCCTTATGTATAAGTGTACATCCCTCATAGAGAGCATGGCTATGTGGTATGCAAGTGTGATCTCTATGCACTATTGATGGATTATAAGATCTGAAAAATTAGCAAATAGGAAACCCATTAGCTGTTTTTTTTTACAAAGCATATATCAACCTATTCTATCTGTCTGTCAGGTAAAAAGTTTGTACACTTTATCCAACACATCCAACTCAGATCAAATTTTGCACAATTATTTCTTTTACCTGATATCACAAGACTCAATTTTAAAAAATTAACCAATTATTATTTCTCGAACAAGGGACCGAAATTGTACTTGACTGAAGCGAGGGTATATAAGCTGAATTAGTCCCCTTTTTAGGTTGTCGTCTCATGCTTAGTGAACACAAACATTACATAGAAGCAATAGTTAACTATACAATCTTCCATGTTCATACGCTCTTTGCTAGCTGAGCTGTTACCGTGTCGGCTTGAGAAGCTGAAGAAGGCTTTACTTTAGCACACAAGTTCAAATTCAAGTCATTCCCTTTTTTATATAAATACATCACCCAGATAACCCGTTCCCCACCCACCCACCCGTTTCTAACTGATCCAGACAAGAAACAGGATCGTAGCTTACCGAGAAAGCTAAAAGAATGAAATTGTGCTAAACAAAAATAATTGGTAAAAATATTTCTAATCCCAAAGATTTATTATTGTTAGTGTAGATCTATTACAAATTTAATTACATGACTGATCCAAACTAATTGATACACAAATAGTTTTTTTTTTTGTATTTTGCTTGTTTAATAGTTTGTGTCATGAAAAATTAAACTATGTCTATTAGATCTACACCTATTAAGAGCTACATCTATTAGATATCCACTATTCGATCTATATCTTACCCAGCAGGACAATCCAAACAAGAACATGTAACATTGAGATAATATTGCCCTAGACCACAAGGTTTAATACAAGGATCCTCATGAATCTCTGCTTGTATCTTATTAATGTTAATATACACCAGGATCAGAAGTGAAACTGAAATAATCAAGATGTAGTCTAAATGTCATATCCATTACTAAGATCAGTACTATTATTATTTATATGGGCTTACATAACAAAGGTATAGAAATCTATAGTCTAGGTTAAATCAAAATGTAGAAATCTTAATCTGTAACTCTATAGTAGGTAGTATGATATCAACTCAGTCAGTGTAATAGGCAGAAATGGTATCATTTTCTCCAATAGTGATTTGTTTCACAATTGCATCGGTCTAATTATTTTATTTTATAATTATATTAAAGCATCTAAATATTTTGCGTATCTTGCATGTATATCATGCATCTATATTGCTTTTGTAAAGTAGTTATGCTGAGGTTGTCAATTGTAGTCAAACTGAATTTCCATGTGTTTGGATCAATAAAGTTATCTGATCTTAATAATTGTGTTCAATTTAATAAGGAGATATATTTATAATTAATATTTTTAGAAGGTATGTCTTATCATTACAGCTTTCTAATAGCCTGAAGTGTATCAAAAGAGAAAAGATTGCATTAAGTTCTATGTTTCCTATGCTTATTAAAAATAAATGTTTTACAGTGATACCCTCAATTCATCTTATCAAATACAGATCTATGTTACTTCAAAAGAGAAGATGATTACATCCTATGCATGTTCCTAAATATCCCAAGTTAAAAAAAAGTGATGAAAAAAAAAATTAAAACACTAAAAAAAATGGATGGATGGATGGAAAAAAAATTAAAACACTAAAAAAAAATGGATGTTTTCATGATAACAACATCAACTAACCAAAGACACTCCATACAGGCAAAATAAAAAAAAAAACAGAACTTAAAGCAATTTCCACTAGCATGCTTGGCTGATATCACAAGTTATAGGAATTAAGATTAATATATTTTTAAAGACCAAATGTCTTGTACAGTATTGGCTTGTTTTTGCTGGATTCAAGTCCAAATGGCTATGTTTAAACAAAATTTTATACATTTTAAAAAATAAAATATAATCCAGCAGATTTTTAATATCCTCAAGCATATCAAAAATGGGTAAGACTGCATACGATTAGTTATAAATATATGTTTCTTATTAATGCTTATGAAAAAAAAGTTTTAGTGTAATTTCCTCAATCCGCTAATTTTTGAGACCTTATGTGACCTAAATGAATCTTATCTTATAAATTACAGACGTTACTTCAAAAAAGAAGATGATTATGTCCTACGCGTCATGCATGTAAGCCAAGTCATTGGTTTTCCTGGCTGATTCAGGCAACCCATTCCATGCTCTAATAGCACTAGGAAAAAAGGGGCATTTGTACAAATTTGTCCTAGCATATGGAACTGGGAATGTGCCTTTATCTTTGTGGCTTTCTGAGTATTTTATTAGATTTTATTTTTGTATTTGAAGATTATGGTTCAGTGTTTTATGTATAATTTTTACTTTACTTATAAGTCTTCTATCCTGAAGGCTTTCTAGATTTAGTGGTTTTACTAAAGGTGTTACTCTAATCAAATGTGAATATTCGTTTGTTATGAATCTCACTGCTCTATTTTGTGTCTGTTCCAGTTTCTTAATGTTTTCTTGAGTTGAGGGGTCCCAAAAGGAGGATGTGTACATTCTATTATTGGTCCAACCAAGGTTAAATATATTTTAGTTTTATGTTCTTATTTGATTTAGAGAAATTTCTTTTAATAAACCCTAATGCTTTCTTGTTTGACTTTTTTATAGTTTCAATAATGTGGGGATTCCATGACAGTTTGCAAATATATATATAGGTATATATATATTTATATCTTTTAATAGGTCATTGCAATTTTAACCGATCAAGAGTCTGGAACTTACACGATGTAAAAAAAATACCATACACAGAAAAACTGGACTTAATTTTTGATGATAAAGCGTGTCAAATATAATTCTTTTTTTGCGTGTGATTTTTAGACCTAAAAAAATGAATATTTTCCCCACAGCTAGTTGTAAAAAGATAAATTTACTGTGGTTTTCAGGGCTTGAAAAACCCTTCCTTCAGGAAACAGTACCAGGAAAAAGAAGAAGAGAAACAGACAAAGAAAGTGATGGGAAAACTACATCACCATCCAGTGACTCTTGTTCTATAATCTTGTCGATTGTCTGTTGAAAACAGGCTTTTCCCATTAGTTACTCCAAAGTGTATCCTACAAAATTGGTATAATTTTCCTCCAGCTTGTTGCTGGAAGAGATTCTATTTAAGTAAAGGCAAAAGACATTTAGGAATGGAGGAAGACGGTCAACAGGTCTCAACAGGTCGTGTGTGTTACCACTACTGTTCAACAGACCAGTGATAGGTGAAAGTAATGAAGAATCTGGAGATCTTTTTTTTTTTAAATATAGGTTTTCTAGTGCAATCACTATCATCATTTTGAAATTTATATCATACTGCCTATATATAGATTTACATTATATATATATATTTAACTAGACTACAACTTACCCCTAACAAGAGTACACATTCATCATTTGTTGGGACTATGTTCGTACATCATTATAGCAGCATAACTTGAGATCAAAATCCTTTCTCCTTATTTAACCATAATCAAAGTTGAATAAGTTAAAGAATTTGACTAGACTAGATCTAGTCTTAAACTTGAGATCTGCGCTAATTAGACTTTTTGTTTGACTTTATATGAAGTGTAGATTTACTTGATATATGGGAGGTACCAGTGCGTCTAGAAGTAAATAAAAAAAAGTAATAAAACAACAAGGCGAAATAAACACAAAGATAACGTTTAAACAGTAATCATTAATTTCATCTTCTAGATCTAGAATCTACAATCATACAATCCTTACAAGTAACAATGTTGCTATTTAGATCTAGATTCTAGCCTCGTTTTTATTTTATTTCATCTGTAGCTAGATCTAGGACATTTGAAAACAATGCAAATAAATATTATAGAGTCTAGAGATCCGAAGTTCAGATTCTGAGGAACTCTCACTGTCTTGGTCCTGTTTCGATAATAGCACACACACACACATAAATACCTAGATCTGTGACTATTTGGAATCTAGATTTTTTAAAAATCTAGATCTAGATTTTTTTTTGTCTGGAACTAGATCAAAAATGTAAAATGTGTTGTTGTGTACACTACAAAGCATCCTCAAATCGAGACTAGATCGAACTCAAGATCTAAATCTAGATTAGAGATCCATCGTTATCTATATATAAAAGGCTTGTCTTCGAGTCTGAAGATGAGGAATGCAGTATTTCCCGTGGCTGCGACATACTTATTTTGCCACATACACCGCGGGCGCGACATATATATATATATATATATAGGCAATAATGTGGGGAAACTACAGACCAGTATCACTTACCAGCATCACATGTAAAATCCTAGAACACATAATATGTAGCAACATCATAAACCACTTAGACAAACAAAATGTCCTCACACCATACCAACATGGCTTTAGGAAATATAGATCATGTGAAACACAACTAATAGGACTAATTGATGATTTTTCTAAAGGTTTAGATAATAGTGAACAAATAGATGCTATCTTACTAGATTTTTATAAGGCTTTTACAAAGTTCACCACCATAGTTTGCTTAAAAAATTAAAATATTTTGGCATTAATGGTCCACTGCATCAGTGGATTAAAGATTTTCTGATAGGGAGAGAACAAACTGTAATAATAAATGGCTCTAAATCAATACCGATAACAGTAAACTCAGGTGTACCTCAAGGAACAGTCTTGGGTCCACTACTATTTTTAATTTACATAAATGATTTACCAAATTGCATTACTTCAGGAACAAAAGTCAGATTATTTGCAGACGATTGCATAATATATAGAACAATAAAAACAACACAAGACACAGATATTTTACAAAGAGAATTAGATGAATTACAGAAATGGGAATCAAATTGGAGCATGTCTTTCCACCCAGAAAAATGTCAGTTATTAAGAGTAACAAAAAAACTAAAACAAATTAATTCTACTTATCTTATTCATGGCAAACCAGTAACACAGACTAAAAACGCAAAATACCTAGGTGTTATAATAAATGAAAAACTGTCATGGAATCCACATATTGATGAAACTATAAAAAAATCAAACAAAGCATTAGGATTTATTAAAAGAAATTTCTATAAATCAAATAAGAACATAAAACTAAAATGTTATTTAACCTTGGTTAGGCCAATAATAGAATATGCATCTTCCGTTTGGGACCCCTCAACTCAAGAAAACATTAAGAAACTGGAACAGACACAAAATAGAGCAGTGAGATTCATAACAAATGAATATTCACATTTGACTAGAGTAACACCTATAATAAAATCACTAAATTTAGAAAGCCTTCAGGACAGAAGACTCAAAAGTAAAGTAGCAATTATACATAAAACACTGAACCATAATCTTCAAATACAAAAACAAAATTTAATAAAATACTCAGAAAGACACAAAGATAAAGGCACATTCCTCGTCCCATATGCTAGGACAAATTTGTACAAATACTCCTGCTTCCCTATTGCTATTAGAGCATGGAATGGGTTGCCTCAGCTAGCCAGGAAAACCAGTGACTTGGCAGAATTTAAGTCATTGGTTAATATGCATGACTAAATGCATGACGCGTAGGACGTAATCATCTTCTTTTTTGAAGTAACGTCTGTATTATATAAGATAAGATAGGATATTGTCCGACGGTGGTCGATTCACATCTTTTCTCTGTCTACTTCTGTCAACAGCGGTGGATTTACTATTGGCCTCAAAGGTGTATCCCGCGGCCTTTGTAAGTGATCTCCAGCTGTCTCGGTCCGAATCCGCCTGTAGCTAGGTGCTCTCTTCTTCAGATAAAGCAAGTTGGCGCCTAAGCTAGTCTTAAAAGCGTTTCCGTGGGCCAGATTTGTTACATCGACCAACTTTCAGCTCACCAAAAATGACTGTTTTTGGCATACGTTCGTCCCACATACGGGATCGGGAAACGTGCCCAGCGTAGCTGCCGGCAGGGTGCGTCAAAAAAATGTATACACACTTTGAACTGACATAGACAATTGATTTCCCGTAATTGCGTCATTTTCTTTTTTCGCAGTTTCTTTTACATTTGGGGCCACCAAATATTCATATCTCCCAGGACTTCCAGTGTGGTGTAATCATAGACTATATATATATATATATAGGACGGATTTCCCACTGATTAATAAAGTCTCATTTTATAGAACTGAATGTTGTTATTAAGTATATTTAATTAATGTTGTTCTGTTGCTAATGTTAAGTAATAATTGATACATAGCCGAAGTCAGATTAGATTAGCCCATAACACCAGTTATCCAAGGCTGCTCCTGGTTCATGTAGTCAGAATTAGTGATGATGATAATAATTATGTCCAAGCCCAAATTTCCTGATAGGTGGGAAGGGGGGTAAAACTCGAGGAAGAAGTGACTAGACAAGACCAGGCAGCCCATCCCCAGCAACGCCAAGTTGACCGTTTCCTAATTTTAACACTTTCTCTCCGTAATTATTTTCCACCTTTTGGAAGGAATTCTTCATTTTGCTCATTACTATTTCACTCCCCTGTTATGATTGGGCTTCAATAGCTTTGTTGTTTGTTATCAGAAAATGTTGTATTTGGTATATAATTAAAAGGGAAATGCATCTTTTTATATAGTTCAAAGTCAAGTTTTAAAAATTAAACATTAATTTAATTTAATGAGGTCAAAATCAACGATGGTATCGTCGATTAGGAGAGAAAGAGTTTAAAAAATCCGCGAATAACGGAGAGCAAAAGTTCATAGCAGTGATGGATAAACCTTTTTAGGAGGTTCCCGCAATTATTGGTTCATACTTATTGAATGACCATTCATTCCCGACTAATGGTCATCTAACTTATGGTTGACAGAAAACAAGTTAACCTATTACCGACATTTGGATCACCCAAAATAATGCTTGACAAAATGTGTCACTGATATTTTGTTCACAGAAAAATTTGGCTCAACTTGAAAGATATTATTATTACTTTGTGGGTTATCGTGGTCGAGGGGTTAAGTACGCTTGAACTTGGCATGGCTTGGCTACCTAAGAAATGGGCTCGAAGTTCGACACCCGACTCATAGTTGTGTTTACTGAGCGCCTAAAGGCAGCACTGAAAATCTTCTCCCGGATACCCCCTCCCCCCACTGGTACACAAATGCATGAAAGTAGCGCTATATAAAAGCTATAATTTTAAGTGTGAGCCAAGCCGGCCAAGGTATTTTATTAGACCTTGGAAAAAAGTTCATTAGTTGTGCAGTGCATTCCCATTATTCTTTTGACCACTGAGAATGATTTCTCTCCGCACAGGCCTGGACCGCGGACTATTCATGCATGGTTCTGTTTGAAGCTTACTCAACGTACGAGACTATTGCTGTGTTGGGTCACACAAAATTTCGTAGTACGGAACTCCGGGCTCTGCGCGCTATTCCTTTATTGTCCTACTATGTGGCCACCATGCACCGTGGCAAAGGCACTACTCTAGCCATGGGATACCGAAGACGCCCCTCCTCCTCATGGATCGGTGTGCCGGCTTGTTTAGATTGAGTTATCGGATCTTTAATTCTGTAATGAAACAAATACTAGTATACCAATAACATGGCTTTGTTCGACAAAATTAGACTACAGTAAACAGTGAATGAAACCAGCACGTCTCGCATAACACTGATGCAGTACTTTACACACAAACACACTGGACATGAAACGCACACACTGGGCATGACCTTCTGACACGCTGGACGCACGCAGAAAATCAACTCAGTTACACTACAATCACCCCGCCTATAGGAGGCCTTAGTATCCCTACAGAATACTTACAGAGTTACTCTATTGAAAAGCATTGTATAACTATAAACAAACACGTTATACACTATAAAATTATCAGTCCCTAAGTGTCATATTATGATTACAAATATTAAGACCAGCTGTCTTGAATAATAATGTAATAAGTAATACAATACAAAAAGTCTAACTAGAAAAGCTATACACTATAAAATAATCAGTTCTAAGTGTGTTATATTAAGTCTACAGATACCGAGTTAGAACTTGTGATATGAAGAAATAATAAAATAAACGTTAGACCTTATAATTAGGTCTGCTTGTTCTTGGTCTTCGGTTATATCTACCAGGACCAATACTGCCGTCGCTTTGAGTTGGTGACATTGGCGGCTCTCTAACTGAAGACTCAGCCCCTGCATTTACTTCTTCTTGATGTCCATTTTCCCCCTGTTGTACATATGTGTTAGGTGCAGCCTTTGGTTCCTAAATCACGTGATCAGTAGGCACCTGTATCTGCGTTATAGGGTTTGTCTCCGGCTCAAGGTCGTCATGTTCCATACGTTGACACACCTCTGATTCTCCCTTTCTTGGAGCGGGGGCCAAATGTCGCAATGACACTGTTTCTTCTCTTCCATCAGGAAGTCATACAATGGCATACTGTGGGTTGCATGTGATTTAAGTCCACAGCTATTGTACCATCATCATATTCTGATGCGCGGAGTCCCTTTCTTAACAACACTTTTCCTGGTTGAGTTAACCATGTCGGGAGTGATTTGCCGAAGGTGGACCTGCGATAGAACCGTTTGATTGTCGTCTGAGCTGAGCCGAAGGCTCTTCGAGCTCAAAGTTTGAAAAAAAAACTGTTAGGTCGTCCAGCCTGAACAGTAAAAAAAAAAAAAAACCTGTGTGAACACACAGTTCTGTTTGAGAGCGACCCGAGTCAATGCCTATGAAAGCATTGCTGTTTCCAATGCCTTAGGCCCCCGACTCATGGCCGAAGGCCGAGGACACCGGGAGCCTCCGTCATTTTCCTTCACTATACCAAGCTAACCGTGGGGGACTCGCCATTTATGTAACGGTCCTTTGAGGAACGGCGCATGGATGTGTGACAGTTTTGTGGGGACTTTTTTACAACCCCTGCCCGTGCAAGGGGTTGACTCTCGTCTACCCGTGGGCATCCCCACGGGAGTTATGTTTTGCCATTCATTTTGCCTAGCTATCTCCTCAAATAGCCGTTTCCACCCGGGTGCCACGATGAGGCAGAACAGCGAACCCGGGTGCGATAGAACCGTTAGATTGTCGTCTGAGCTGAGCCGAAGGCTCTTCGAGCTCAAAGTTTGAAAAGAAAAAAAACCTGTTAGGTCGTCCAGCCGTAACAGTAAAAAAAAGAAAAACAAACCTGTGGGAACACAGTTCTGTTTGAGAGCGACCCGAGTCAATGCCTATATAAAGCATTGCTATATCCAATGTCTTCGGCCTCCGACACATGGCCGAAGGCCTAGGAGCACTGGGAGCCTCCGTCATCTTCCTTCTTTGTACCAAGCTAACCATGGGGGACTCGCCATTTATGGGACGGTCCTTTGAGGAACGGCGCATGGATGTGTGACAATTTTTGTGAGGACTTTTTTACAACCCCGCCCGTGCAAGGGGTGGACTCTCGTCTACCCGTGGGCATCCCCACGGGAGTTATGTTTTGCCATTCATTTTGCCTAGCTATCTCCTCAAATAGCCGTTTCCACCCGGGTGCCACGATGAGGCAGAACAGCGAACCCGGGTGCGATAGAACCTGAATATTCTCTCTTGCGGTGTCTCGTTTGTAGCGGCACAGAGCAGAGAACGAAGAGAGTGCAGGGCTTGGTTTAACACCTGCTTCCATTTGGAAACCGGGAGTCCTTGAGTTTTTAATAAATTGTAATGAAACAACAAATACTAGTATACCAATAACATGGTTTTTATTCACCACTGGACTTTGTGAGTTCCGTTGCATTTTATGCGTTGGCTCCCAATTGAAATGTAATTCCCTCTTGGTCCGACCAATCTGTGTATATGCGGCCTCAATTTGGAAGCACTCGCCTCAAGAAAAGAGATAACGAATATTCGAATTTGACAAGATTAACACCTTAGTAAAATTACTTAATTGAGTAAAATCACCAAATTAAAAAGACACTTAAGACTTCAGGACAGATGACTCAAGTAAAGTACATAATACATATATCATCGTCTTCTTTTTTGAAGTAACGTCTGTATTTTATAAAGCACTAAACAATAACAATAATCAAACAAATCTTTAAAAAAATTACTCAGAAAGGCAAAGGCACATCTCTTGTTCCATATGCTTATATAAATTCGCTCCTTCTTCCCTAGTGCCATTAGAGTATGTTGGAAGGTTTGCCTGAATCAGTCAATGACTTAGCAGAGCTTATCTCAAAGTAACATATACGACTAGTCAAGGAGAATCCAAGCCAAGCTAAACCAAAAGTGGCAGAGAATCCGGCCATCATAATCTTATTTTCTAGCGTGTCAAAGTCTGTGAACAAGTCCAGAGTGGAATGGATTGATAGGCCTATGTCGGAGTTGCGAAGTGGGTCATTTAGTACTCTGACCACTGCTGTCTCTGTTAAGAAGGAACGTCTCCGTGGGGAGAATGCCACCCCAGTTGAGGGATGATGAACAGTATTGCGGTTGGTTTGGAATGGATTATTAAAGGCTTTTATTGAGTCCCTACGCCGGGTCTTAGATACAAATGCATCAAATGCGTGGGTTACCTAAGTCCCATCGATATAACCCACTTGGAGCCAGTTTCGCCTACTCGCTGTTCGTCTATTCTCTTCCACTTAGGCCTAATAACATTTTCACCGAAACGCCACGCTGAGGTCACGTGAGCTGGAATCGTTGTCCAAATTTGCTACATACTTATTTATTTGCTCTTAATCAGAGGCGGCCTTAGCAGTACGCGGGGCCCTGGCGAGTGTAAATACCCGTAGACTATTCATACTGTACCCCAGACTCTTGCGACTTATTGTTATAAAACATTGTACCTTACGTTGGTATTGTACTATTGTTTGACTAAGTAGCCTACTTGTTCTGCTGGTAAAGGTTTTGGCATGATTTTGTTACCTGTCCTCTGGTATTAAGTTACATTTAAACAACGTAACTATTGATTCAGAAAAATTTTGCATGGAAAAATCAAACAAATTAGATAATAATTTCTGCTTTTGTGGGTCCCTTACACACACACACACATACGTATATCTGTTGCTCTTCTGATGCAGAAGATGCATAGAGGATGTTTAATAATAATTTATTTTTAAGCGTTTCATCATGTTAAACGCAAAGCCTTTAAAATATACGCTGCCCAGTAACTCAAAGTTCATGCTGAATGAATGAAATATTTATGAATACTGAAAAAAAATCGGGATCTAGATCTTGATATAACCTATTCTATGAATGTATTGAATGTAGATGGTGTAGATGCTAGCCCACCACACAGTAGGCCTGTACGTTTTATGAATGAAGCATTAAATAACGAGTGTCTTTGTAATGCCATAAACTATGTAGGCCAGGTTACTGAGCGCCCCCCCCCCCGCCCACGCACCACCTCTCTCAGTACCAGGAGTTACCTCCACTATATATTTACGTCAATCCTACACAAAGCTTAATTTCTACACTAGCGTTATCCATATAGTCTAGCTTCGGAAAATAATAACCCGCAAACACACATGCAAACACACTATTATAGTAGGCCTACTGACACTAGTAAGGACTAGTAGATCTGGTAGACAAATGTGTCATAGAGAACAACAATGTACACACTTGTACTGATCTGATACATAGGATACTGTTAATAGCAGTCAGACAATATGTGTCTCATACGAACGATAATGAAATTCATATAGAAGTAAATTTATATATAGCATACATCTGAGAAGTAGCCAATGGCATAAAGCTATTAATAATGAACTAAAACATGCTTAAACATCGTCCACTAATAATTTCGAATTATATCATTTATGAAGCTTTTAATATTACGCCATTATCTTTTTTTTTTCGCACGTAAAATAGTGAGAGGCCTATACTTGGTTAGCTTAATTTCACTGTCTATATGTAGATCTATATAAAAGGCAAAATTTCTCTTAGATTAAATTTAACCATATAATGGCCATGAAAGCAATTCTTTTTTTTTGTCTATAGTTTTATCAAAATTTCACTTTTAATCTTATTAGCTGTGCATTAATTATAATATCTGATTGCAATCAAATGCATCTGGCAAAAACATTCATCATCGAATAGTAAAAAAACAACAACAGGGAAACAGGGAATGCAATGTGATTGTTTATGAATTAAGCAATGCTGTTTACTCTAGAGTTTAAAATTCAGAGGTATAAAATATATACAGTTCGGATCCATGCTCTGCTTAGCAAACTTAATCAAGCTGTGGAAACCCCCCCCCCCCCCCCCCCAAAAAAAAAAAAAAAAAAACCTCTAGATCTGTATGAAACAATTACAAATAAAGTAAGCTTGCAAAATTGTGTACAAAATGTTGCAATTCATCATAGCCTTTTTGTCCTCCCTTTCCTGGACCTATATTTTATTTTAAAAATTTGTTTAAAATCATGTAGACTCACTGTATTCTATAAGCTAGGTTAAAGTTACTTCCTGTTCTAGCAGAATTATATATATAGATATATATATATTTTTAATTTGTTTTCGTTGTTGCTCTTTTTTTTTTTAAGAAGCGATTTGTACTTCTTGAATTTCAAGGAAACTGATAGATCTAAAATGTCTAGATCTAGATTATTCTAGATCTATTATTTATTATAAATTATAAATGGCTATCTTCTCAAGATTTTGAAGAATCAGGCGACGAGTCTTGTATAATAGTCTACAAAACTACATTGAGATTATGAGATCTAGATCTATTTTCTATATCTAAGATGGTCATATTCATAGGTGTATCTTATCTTATCTTATATAATACAGACGTTACTTCAAAAAAGAAGATGATTACGTCCTACGCGTCATGCATTTAGTCATGCATATTAACCAATGACTTAAATTCTGCCAAGTCACTGGTTTTTCTGGCTAGCTCAGGCAACCCATTCCATGCTCTAATAGCACTAGGGAAGAAGGAGTATTTGTACAAATTTGTCCTAGCATATGGGACGATGAATGTGCCTTTATTTTTGTGTCTTTCAGAGTATTTTATTAAATATCTGGATCTATATGTAGTATATGTTAGTATAGGGGCAGTAGGGCTACACAGGCAATCAATGAAAATTATCATGCACGAGGTTCAGGAGAGGTGTGTCAAAATTATAAATTTGAATAGTCTATTATCATAAAAAATGAGATTTGGTTTTACAATATAGATTACATGTTTTATTAATATTTAATTAATAATAAAAAAAAACAACAACAATAAATGAATAAGTAGACTGGTCGGAAACACTTTTTTGACCTTGACCTTTATTATCGGATTTCTCCTTTAGAAGTTAAGCATTATTTTTAGTCCATTTTGCATGAATTTTTAGACATCTAGTAAAGAAGCTTGAGTCTAAATGATGTATGGATGCCCCACTGGACCTTAAGTCATAATCGCAACAATGCCGACGTTAGCTAGACTTTTCTGGCTATGAAAAAACCATGCGTTTATTTTATTTTTGTCGCATTAGGTTTGTAAGCGTGTATATATATATATATATACGTATAAATTATAAATAAAAGGCGTAGATTTATACATTAAATTTATAATTACTAGTCTAAATTAGAATTAGACATGATGATTAGATTGAATATTGAACTTCATTGGAAGGATTTGAAACAACTTAAATTTATTACATTTCTAATAAAGCTAATATTGTAATATCTAGATCTCTATTTCTATCAAATCTAGACTCTTATGATTCGATTGCCTGGCCTGCTGGGTATATTCAATAAGGCAATATATTATTATTATATATAATATTCATTATATTGGTTACTGAAATGAGTTAGATCTAGATTTAGACGATTATTGATATATCTTATAATTATAATCTTATCTTATATGATACAGATAGATAATAAATTATAATATAATATCTTTAATTCAGTTGTTAATATAGATTTATAGTATAGTTAATCTATAGTCTATAGTATTCTAAAGTTAAAAGTCTACTCTAAGACTCTGTCAGTCTAAGTAGTAAGTAGTAAAAGTAGTCAGTAGTGTAACACTGACTTATGATGATATCATATTATCACTAACTCAAACTGTCACAGCAATATTTTACTTTTAGATCTTGTAAAATTTATCATTGTTCTGTTACATTATGTATCTAGACAGATCTAGTAGTGACTACTGTAGAAAAGATACACCTTGATTAAATCTCTATAGTATATAGATCTAGCTCGATTCCCTGCCTTACAATGCTTATTAAGCCTATGATGAACCATTTTATTTACTGTCACTTGTGAAAAAAAAAATGAAACAACTTTATTAGTAGTTGGCACCATTATTAGTCACTCCATCTAATTTCTCCCAAGAAAGAAAAAACCCTCAGTGATGGTTGAAACGTTTAAAAAACATGTCTTTGCCAGTGGTGGTTCTGTGCATGCTCATCATAGCTACTAATTTTGCTTAATCTAAAAGATGTTTCAAAATTGCTCTTGTACAGTGAGTTGGATCGGATATGTTGGTGTACTAGTCATCAGCATTTCAAAATTTGTTGCTCTGTCTCTTAGTTTTGAATGGAGATTTTCCTCCATATTTTCCACACTCGTTGTAATTGAAATGAGACAACTTCAACTGCTTTCTTTTCAGGACTGAATAACCAAATGGTTGTTACCCCCCAAAAATATTTAAGTAGTCTATTGGAGCTGTTGTAATATTGGTTACCAAAGTAATTTAGGTTATTATATACACAGCAACATATTTGGAAGAAATAATTCAGATTAATAAGTAATTTTTTGAGATAATTAGATAAAGTGTTATTTTTTTTAAAAACTTCCCCTTTCACACCTTGCGATCTATAGGGCAGATGATGTAAAGCCATCTATTTCTTTTGCTAATGGTTAACGAGGGTGTCATGTGACCATCACAATGACCAACCGCTTTTACTTTTCCCCAACTAATGTCGGGTACCCATTTGAGCTGGGTGTACACAGAGGCACCCAAAGATCCTGAAATTAAAAAAATCCTAGGATTTGAACTCAGGACTCTGGTTCAGATGCCAAGCGATTTACTGCTCAGCCACCGCACCTCTGAAGTCTTTATATGCTGGTTTCTAATTGATTCTTGTACCTATTTGATGATTCTTTTTCTTTTGGTTGCTGAGCTGTAAGCTCTTTTGCAGTCTGTGCCAAGGAAAAGTAGTGTTCTTCTCAGCATTTTCCACTGCCATACACCAGTATTAGTTATGTAGGGTTATAATAGGGTCTGTAAGGGGTCTACTAAATTGGGTCATTCTAAGTGGCATTTTTGAGTTTTGTAAGGGTACAGTGTCTACAGTGGGATAGTTGTATTAGGTTAATTTTGTTTAGGTGAAAATTCAAGGATGTGTGCTGTTCTGAGTTGAAAGAATGTAGATTGCTCTTTGCTGTGGAGGAAGTTGTTACTGTCGGTTTTGTCTGGCATGGCTATTGCTTTATAAATAACTTGACCTGTGCTTCCTGTTGTCGATTGGTTGAGCCAGTCTTCTTTATGATTGGTGGCTAACATTTACTTGGCAGTGTTGTAGTTGAATGCACTTTCCCTAACCCTAACATTGACTTGACAGTGTTGTAGTTGAATGTACTTTCCCTAACCCTAACATTGACTTGACAGTGTTGTAGTTGAATGTACTTTCTGGTTGTTACATAGAAGACAACCACCTTTAATCTGCCTTTTCATTTCATATGATGCCTATGTGCCTAGGGATTCATTGCTATGTGACTGAGATGTTAAAATTTGTCATTACATGGTGGATGATCATGACGTCTATTACAAGCTGTCCAGATGACAGACCAACATTAAAACTGGACACAACAGAATATTTTCTGGATGCTAAAAATAGTATTAGTGAAATAAGCCCTTGTTGAGCATCACCAGATAATATCAACCAGCAAAGCTGCATACTCTTAAACACTGGGCCCTTAAACCTCCTTTAAAAGAAAAAACTATATAAAGATCTGTATTATCTGGAAAAACCACTGAACAGTCCATCGCAGATATAG
This sequence comes from Biomphalaria pfeifferi, assembly GCA_030265305.1. Classification (NCBI taxonomy): domain Eukaryota; kingdom Metazoa; phylum Mollusca; class Gastropoda; family Planorbidae; genus Biomphalaria; species Biomphalaria pfeifferi. The sequence continues at coordinate 297,171 of JASAOG010000290.1, read as the reverse complement.
GAATACATTATAGTTCGTTTGAACCCTCCAACATAAAAATGAGAATGAAGAAGAAAGGTGGATTTTCAGGATTAAAGTTGTTAACTCTCTATGTGGGATGACAAGAATATTTAAAGGTGCTACTATTCCAAAATAGAACTTGTTTTCTACTGTCTGTAGTGCAATACTGATAGCTTCAGTTTTAGCCTGGAAATTTGAGCCCTAATCTTCACAGGGTGCACTTATCTCAAAGTCTTCACAAGGTGCACTTATCTCAACGTCTTCACAAGGTGCACTTATCTCAACGTCTTTACAAGGTGCACTTATCTCAACGTTTTTACAAGGTGCACTTATCTCAACATCTTCACAAGGTGCACTTATCTCAAAGTCTTCACAAGGTGCACTTATCTCAAAGTCTTCACAAGGTGCACTTATCTCAAAGTCTTCACAAGGTGCACTTATCTCAACATCTTCACAAGGTGCACTTATCTCAACGTCTTTACAAGGTGCACTTATCTCAACGTCTTTACAAGGTGCACTTATCTCAACGTCTTCACAAGGTGCACTTATCTCAAAGTGTTTATTTTCATAATAGATAGGATGAGACAAAGACACATACATATTTATGAGGGCTTTGAGGGCTAAACATTCAGCTTATATGTTGATAATTGGTTTTAGACAACTTTCTGTTGCTTCTAGAAACCTATTTGACGATGTAGTGTTGGAGGCTATGATTGCATTTTGGATACCTGCTTGCTAAAATTTAAAATTACTATTAGTAGTGTTACTTGAATACTAGAAAAATCCAAATTAATTTTTTAAATTTTTATTTCTAGAGGAAAAGCAAGATGAATTATTCATAAATTGGTTCATTTTTTAAAATAGTGTGGGCAGCAAACGATCCAACCAGCTTTTAGGTTAAAATTGTACTGTACAAGTACTAAATGTGGATTTTTTTTTTTACACAACAAAACAGCTTTAGAAATATAATGAGTTTAAGAATGTCTTGTAATGGGTTGGGGGCCCACATAAAATATATTGTTTTTCCTGTCCAATACAGACATGCAAAACCTGTTCCATTCTGAGTTTCTTGGTAAAAAATGAATTCCTTCTATTCGATGTTTTTTTAGTATAAAGGCTTGCCTTTGATTTCATAGATTAAGGAAGAAAGCAATATCTATCCTGGTTGTGCAGATACAGTAGTGACAGATATATTTTGCCACATTCAATACAGAAAAAAACGTATGCTGGAGATTGATTTTTAATTCTCATCTCATCATCTTCATCTGTTTCTAGGATACCTTTCCTTTAAGTCTCAAATATTGATGGGCTTTATTCTCTAGCTGCCAGTTGTACTCTATGCTAATGCCTGTGCTGGTCTTAAAACACTGAAAGACCTAATTAACTTCTTTGATTGAGCATTTAATGCATTTTTGCTCTACTTAATTTGTGAAAGTTACTGTACTGGTTGTTATCTAAATTTTCTGATTTTACTAACAGATCTTTTGTTTGCTAGGTAAACTGAAGATATGTAGCATAATACTGTTAGGCAAAACAGAAAATTATTTTTATTTACCTCTGTTTCATCTGTAAAGAAATGTTAGTATAACTAAAAAGTTCAAATACTATTCTTTTCTTGATGAAATAATGAAAACCCCATTGGGGCTAGATTAATAAAAATAATTATTTAACAACCCAATAATAATAATATTTTAATTTATAGAGCACTGTTAACAAACTTGATGTAGGCTCAAGGTGCTGTGATAACATTACAAACATAAACAGGAGAGCTAAAATGACAAACTAATCTAAAACGTTTTGAACAGATAGGTCTTTATGTTCTTCTTGAATCTACTGTAGCATGTTGTCTGAGATCAATAAAAAAATACATCTAAAATGCTATTTAACGTTTTTCCAATACTAGAATAAGTAAGTTTAGAAAACATAGAAAGATTAGCCCAGATCCAATAAATGCTGTGAGGTTTTTTCACATTTTCATTTCTATTAATACTAATTTATTGAAAGTAAACAAATATGGGGTAGCCTTGTGAAATTGTAAAAACATAAATGAATTCTCAACTTGTATGTCCTGGAGTTCTTATCCAATTTCTCATTCATTCTCACATTCTCTATTTGACTTGCGCTGTCAATGAAAATGTGTAGGCATAAGTACAATAAGGATTGCTTAAATTGTCAACTAGACATAGACTAAGCCAGTATTTTTGTATTACATATTGTGTCTAAATTCATTGTCTTTGGCACAATAGTTAAGGGCTCAACACTCTTGTCTTTTACAGTAATAATCTAGTCTTGAACTAAAAATTAAAAAAATTAATTTTAAATATTGCAGGTATTATTTTACAATTACTTAATGGTACTATTGCCATGACAACACATAAACCTCCAGAGACAATAGCATGTGAAAGTTCCCCATGTACAAAGGGAGAATACTACAACCCTACCAGTTGTACCTGTAGGCCGTGCCCACCAGGGTAAGTAATACCTTGTTTGTACTTTAGGGGAATATTCACTAGTGTTATAGGTTTAGAATAAGGGTAACATGATCGGGAAAGTGACAAGACTATAAATAGACTATTTTAGCCAGAACTAGGGAATGATGGGATATTAACAAAATAAGGATTTATGGGAAGATGACAGTTAAGTAACGAACTCACTCTTTTAGCAAGCAAGATGTTAGTTTTGTTTTAGAACTGTGACATTAGGACTGTGCCCCATTATTGTGTATTAGATAATATTTCTCAAGTTTATAAAGTCTTATCAAGTTATTCATAGACTTTAATATATGTTGTGTGGTGTGAATCAAACTCCATTTAGTGATTTACATAAAATATCTAGATCTACATTTTCAACAAAACACCACATTCAACACTAGTAACACTTTATAACTTTTTACACTTTTATATTATGGAAACTTTTTTTTTGACATATAGAATCTTTTTTGTTTTTAAGACATTTTAATAAAAACACAACTCATCGAGACCTGAAATGCCAGGCGCACACGTTGCCATTGGTCCCAGAATGTAAACTAACAAAGAATGGCACAAACAAGTCAGATACGGAATGGGATTGTCCAACACTTGAAACAACATATGTTACCTCAGCAATATCTTCTGCACCTTCTTCACTTTCCACATCTTCCACACCTTGGCCAGGTAAACTGTCACTGTTACTGTTGTTTAGATTTACAATGAAAACTTTAAAAGCAATAATAATTAATACTTTTTTTCCCAACGTCTTTGTTTCAATAATGTTTTACCATAAGGATAAGTAAAGATCAATGTACATTATTATTATAAAATTCTGATCACAATTACTTTGTAGGTTAGGAAATATTATTGGATGCAAAATCCTTTCTTAAATTGGATTTAATATTTTTCAGGGAAATGTAAACTGTTGGTCCGTGAGATATATTTACTGCACTAAACATTTCACTTTTTTTTTTCAGTTGAATCTTCATCCCATACATTAGTCATCATTATTGTTGTCATATCTGCCATTTGTTTCATTCTAATCATCATAGTCATTATTTGGTAAGTCTAAAATAAAAGTATTAGTATGTGTTAACTAGGTTCTAGATTTTTTTTTAAATTATTGAGGAAAAGAAATCCTTGATCGTATTTTGTATCCTTGTCAATATTTGTGGAAATGAAATCTTCCCACATGTTTTATATCCATGTTAGCTAACGGGGGGAAAGAAGCAACTGTTTGCCTTAACTTGTAGGCCATGTAAAAGTCGTAAAAGAATGAAGGCAGATTACATAGAGCACTTACACTTGTGACTGTGAAAACTTTTACTAGAGACCACTTGGAAATTTATTTATATATATATATGCTTTTTTTGTGATGGTACGCACCGGTACGATGTACCAGCACTTTTTTCAATGTGGGGGAAAAATATTAAATTTTCTTGTATTTTAACGTATATTATCAATTTATCACAGAGTACCGGCACCTTTTTCTTTTTAAAAAAAAACCACTGTGTATATATATATCATAGCTAAATACTTTTTTCTTTGTTGAATTAAATTTTTTTTGACAATACTTCTTTCCACATGATAAGATCTAGAGCTATGTTTCTCTTAGCTATATCTTTATCAGTGAATTCTGAAATATTTTGTCAACAGTTGCATTTGGAGAAAAAAAAGCCCTCATCCAAACAATAATAATTTCAATGCTGCTCATCCTATGTTGGAAAAATCATCACCAGTTTAACAACCTGATGCATCATTATTTTGACATTGAACCTGATGCATCATTATTTTGACATTGAAAATGATGCATCACTAGATTGACATTGAACCTGATGCATCACTAGTTTGACATTGAACCTGATGCATCACTAGTTTGACATTGAACCTGATGCATCACTAGTTTAACATTGAACCAGCCTTTCCAGTTTGACATTGAACCAGCCTCACCAGTTTGACATTGAACCAGCCTCACCAGTTTGGCATTGAAAGTGATGAACATCCCCAATTTAATATTGAAAGTGAAGATCACCAGTTTAACATTGAACATTTTGAAATACTGGTTAGTTAAGGGAAATAATCCTTATTACTTTTCTGACTAATATTGGTAGAGATTAACATTCACTTTTAAACTATATAAAAAACTTCATAGACCAAGTTAATAGTAATTTAAGGTTGGCTCTGTGTCCAGGTTTTTTAAAATTATTTTTTGAATGTGTTTAAGCAGAGTGGTATCACTAATGAAACTTACATATAAAATCAAAATCTCTTTTTTATATATTTATACATTTATAAATCTCATTGTATTTATAGCCACACATTTTTTTGTACTTTATACATATCAATAGAATTTTTTTTAAATTTTGTTGTACTTTGAATAGAATATCTTGATAATTAAATAGTTCAGTAAATGTATGAAACGGTGATTTAAAAACCTTTGTATATTTAATAGAAGTATTGTTTTTATATTCACATGTAGTAATTCAAATCTTCAACATAGTCACTTGGTATATTTGTTTTTTTTTTTTTAATTACATTCAATTAACTTCAGTTAAACCATAAAATGTTTTTTCATTGAGACTTATTGTCATAGAATTGTTTACATTTTGTTTTTTTATAATGACACTACTTAAGACCCACGGGCTACATTCCTGCCACTGGCTACATTCCAGTATTTTGATCCACATGACTGTTACTTCAAATGTTTTACCCTCCCACATATCTTTTTTGTCTTCAATGTTGGCAATACTTTTATTTCCTGTGTTTAAACTAAAATGTTTTTCTTGAAAGTAAATAATTTTTACTTTGAATTTTTTCTGAGCATTCAATCTGAATTGTCTTTTTAATGTGTTTCTCTATCCTTTGATCAAAAGTGAAAGTTTTCTGAATCTACACAATATTTCTTCCTTAAATTGGATCTATTTGAATATTATAGTGGATTGGATCAAATAGAATATATTTAAAAAAAAGTAATATTCATTCTAGAAGGAACTAATGAGCATGTGCAAATTGTACAAGTTTCAAATACTGTATCCTGTTAATAAAACCAAGAAAACAAAATTCTGGGTTTATCTTCCCACTTCCTCCTATCCCATGATCCCCCAAAACTGAAATACAGTGATATTGATGGAATGTAGAAATACACTAGGCTAGATCTATGTCAAGATAAATAGATGCTGTGCAGTGCGTTGTGGGCATGTTAACATAATTGTTTTCGGTATTTTTAACCTTTTTTCTGCTTTGTAGCACATGGTTGACTGTGTCCAGCCAGACATAGACTTCTGAATCTAATAGCAAGATGATGACCTTAAAATAATGTTTTCCATATTGTGATCATGGGTGACATTCAATTGATAATTTTTGCTAAATCAAAGATGGTAACATAATTTAAAGTTTAGGGATAATTTAAAAGGACTCACAGAGAAAAAGACTTTGCAATTATTTTGTTCAGCTGAAGAATAAATTGCATTTTATTGCTTCAAGGTTTTACGTATTCATACATCTCTAAACTATTGTGTTCAATCTGCTGAAATATTTTTAGACTTAACAGTTTTGTTCTATATTGAATTACCATCCAAATAAAATAAAGTGCCTTGTTGTCTGTTTACTGATCAACTATTCTAATGTATATATTGTATACTCAATTTCTCATTCCAATGTAAACCTATGTTTTTAATGTCACTTTTAATTTGAAAGCCAACTTGTCTTTCGATATATCTAAATGTCAAGTTGTAGATCTAGTGAACAAATAATAACACTAATGTATAGAGTAAGTGGCATCAATATTTTGTATTGCTGATATGAAAATATTCTATGACTGAAATCAACCTATAGTATAGTTGAAGATAGAGTTGTACCTTTTAGTGAAAAAATAGTAACAGATGTAGTGCCACTAATATATAGAAAAAGTGGCATCAATATGTTATGTTGCTGATATAAACATATTCTATGACTGAAATCAACCTATAGTATAGTTGAAGATAAGAGTTGTACTTTTAGTGAACAAATAGTAACAGATTCTATGACTGAAATTAACCTATAGTTTAGTTGAAGATAGCATATCCGTTTGATTGTCGTCTGAGCTGAGCCGAAGGCTCTTCGAGCTCAAAGTTTGAAAAAAAAAACCTGTTAGGTCGTCCAGCCTGAACAGTAAAAAAAAAACAAACCTGTGTGAACACACAGTTCTGTTTGAGAGCGACCCGAGTCAATGCCTATGTAAAGCATTGCTGTTTCCAATGCCTTTGGCCCCCGACTCATGGCCGAAGGCCGAGGACACCGGGAGCCTCCGTCATTTTCCTTCACTATACCAAGCTAACCGTGGGGGACTCGCCATTTATGTAACGGTCCTTTGAGGAACGGCGCATGGATGTGTGACAGTTTTGTGGGGACTTTTTTACAACCCCTGCCCGTGCAAGGGGTTGACTCTCGTCTACCCGTGGGCATCCCCAAGGGGTTATGTTTTGCCATTAGTTTCGCCTAGCTACCCCCTCAAGTAGCCGTTTCCACCCAGATGCCAGGATGAGGCAGAACAGCTCACCTGGGATAGCATGTCCTATAATTGATATAGTTCAGCAGACATCACATGTAAAAAATGTGAGACAACAAAATGGAATATTCATAGTAGATGTACCTGTTTCATGATATACACTGTATACTAGTCTTCCTAGTTCTGTGACTCCCTAAATAATAAATATAGAAGACTGTATGATAGCCTATCCAGGTAATGATTTTAATATAGCTTTTATATAGCGCTACATTAATGCTTAGAGCATGCTCAGAGCGCTATGGTCCAATCTTATTTGTAGACCAGGAGGGGAAGGGGGTATCTGTGAGAAGGTTTTTCCTTGCTGCCTTTAGGCGCTCAGTAAACACAACTCTGCTCGAGTTGGGTGTCAGACCTTGAGCCCCCTTCATTCTAGTTGAAATCTAAAGAACTGTTACAAAGGAAGCAGAGTAAATTTGACATGTTTCTTTCTAATTGATGTATTTATATATCAGTACCTATTTATAGCTGATGACTTTACTCTTCATCAGTTTTTGAGGTTGATTTCTGGTTGAGCACAAAGTTGGGAAACATTCAGCAAAACCAATAAATGTATAAAGATATTCATCACAATACAAAACTCATATAAATGTTATATTTGTATGACAATATCAAACATTCCAGGGACCACAGTGGTTGCAATAAAGGGAGACTATACATTTTTTAATGCTAGTTGTGTCTCAATGTTTACTGATTTATGAGTTATCTTTCTTTAACTAGAAAATACTGCTCCAAAGCCAATTCAATGTGCATGCATGTTTAGCTCACATTGCAGTATTCACTTTGTCATGAAACTGTTTATATCATGGAACTTGTTTCATTGTTACTTTGTGTTGGTTGTGTGTAAATATGTTTATACAAGTCAATATTTATAAGTTGTTTTTTTGTCATACAATTATTAAAATGTACAATCAGTTGAATAAAAGTTAAAAAAAAAAAAATTAAACTTAGTGTTTTCTCTGATGGTCAGTGAGTGAAGTAATGAAAGCGTTCGGTCTGTATTTTAAGACTTATCAGTCTGTGAGCTTTATTTATGTTAAGTATCTTAAGTGAAAGATTTAACTAAATTATTATTTTAGTGGATGAACCACGTTGAAACCAACAAGTTAGTGGAAGCTTTATCAATGCCGCCTAACATCTTAAAACCTTAATGTCTTTCAATTAGTCTTTTAGATTAGTCTTTCAAACAATAGGTAAATGAAATTTTAATATCCTTTCAAAATAAAGTCATTGTCAGCCTTTTGCTTTATCCAAAAAAAGTTACTGCTGCTTTAATGATATGGAGTTTATGCGTTTCTATGGTGACGGCGGGAACATCTTATCTTATCTTATCTTATATAATACAGACGTTACTTCAAAAAAGAAGATGATTACGTCCTACGCGTCATGCATTTAGTCATGCATATTAACCAATGACTTAAATTCTGCCAAGTCACTGGTTTTTCTGGCTAGCTCAGGCAACCCATTCCATGCTCTAATAGCACTAGGGAAGAAGGAGTATTTGTACAAATTTGTCCTAGCATATGGGACGAGAAATGTGCCTTTATTTTTGTGTCTTGCAGAGTATTTTATTAAATTTTGTTTTTGTATTTGAAGATTATGGTTCAGTGTTTTATGTATAATTGCTACTTTACTTTTGAGTCTTCTGTCCTGAAGGCTTTCTAAGTTTAGTGATTTTACTAATGGTGTTACCCTAGTCAAATGTGAATATTCGTTTGTTATGAATCTCACTGCTCTATTTTGTGTTTGTTCCAGTTTCTTAATGTTTTCTTGAGTTGAGGGGTCCCGCACGGTGTATGCATATTCTATTATTGGCCTAACCAAGGTTAAATAACATTTTAGTTTTATGTTCTTATTTGATTTATAGAAATTTCTTTTAATAAACCCTAATGCTTTGTTGGATTTTTTTATAGTTTCATCAATATGTGGATTCCATGACAGTTTTTCATTTATTATAACACCTAGGTATTTTGAGTTTTTAGTCTGTGTTACTGGTTTGCCATGAATAAGATAAGTGGAATTAATTTGTTTTAGTTTTTTTGTTACTCTTAACAACTGACATTTTTCTGGGTGGAAAGACATGCTCCAATTTGATTCCCATTTCTGTAATTCATCTAATTCTCTTTGTAAAATATCTGTGTCTTGTTTTGTTTTTATTGTTCTATATATTATGCAATCGTCTGCAAATAATCTGACTTTTGTTCCTGAACTAATGCAATTTGGTAAATCATTTATGTAAATTAAAAATAGTAGTGGACCCAAGACTGTTCCTTGAGGTACACCTGAGTTTACTGTTATTGGTGTTGATTTAGAGCCATTTATTATTACAGTTTGTTCTCTACCTATCAGAAAATCTTTAATCCACTGATGCAGTGGACCGTTAATGCCGAAATATTTTAATTTTTTAAGCAAACTATGGTGGTGAACTTTGTCAAAAGCCTTGGAAAAATCTAGTAAGATAGCATCTATTTGTTCACTATTATCTAAACCTTTTGAAAAATCATCAATTAGTCCTATTAGTTGTGTTTCACATGATCTATATTTCCTAAAGCCATGTTGGTATGGGGTGAGGACATTATGTTTGTCTAAGTGGTTTATGATGTTGCTACATATTATGTGTTCTAGTATTTTACATGTGATGCTGGTAAGTGATACTGGTCTGTAGTTTCCTGGATCAGATTTTTCTCCTTTTTTAAATAGGGGGTTGACATTAGCTTCTTTCCAGTCCTTTGGTACTCTGCCCTGGTTAAGCGATGCTTGAAAGAGTATTTTGAACACTGGGGCTAGCTCATTGCTTAGTTCTTTGAGTAATCTAGCTGGAATACCATCAGGTCCAGACGCTTTATTTGGTTTGGTGTTGGCTAATAGTTTTTTAATTCCATTTTCTTTTACTACTAAATCTTCTATGTTGTCTACTTGGTTCAAATTAAGAAATATGTCTTTGTCTCCTGGGGCTGAGAATGCTGATGCAAAGTATTTGTTTAGGATGTTTGCTTTAGTTTCATTATCATTATGTATTATGTTATGTTCATCTTTTAATGGCGCTATGCCTGTTGTTTCCATTTTCTTAGACTTAATGTATGACCATAGGTTTTTGTTGTTATCTTTAGATATTACATTGTTGATGTATTCACTCTGCAGCTGTCTGCTTACTTTTTGGGTTAGGTGTTTAATTTTTATATACTTTTTGTAAACTCTTTCTGCCTTGGTTGCTTTAAATTTTCTATATAGGTTTTCCTTCTGTTTACAAAGCTTCTTTAGTCTATTATTAAACCAGCATTTATTTATTTTGTTTGATGTGTATTTAGTTGGTATATGATTTTCTATAATGCTTTTAAGATGGTTTTTAATGAAATTCCAGAGGTCATCGACTGGTTGGTTAATGTCTTTTTCTAATAAGAATGTTTGTTGAAAGTTTAATGCAGCTTGGTGTAGTTGTGTTAGGTTACATTTATTCCAGAGTAAGATTTTTCTTTTGGTTTTTGTATTGGCTACTGCTTTTATCTGACTGTGTATTTTTATGATCTCATGGTCTGATAGACCAGGGATAATATCATAATCAACTACTAATCCAGGTCTGTTGGTTAAGAAGAGATCTAATGTGTTGTTTAATCTAGTTGGCTTTTTAATGATTTGATCTAAACTTAGGTTGTGTAAAGTTTCTATGAAAAGCTCATTTATGTCCTTAAGGTTTTGGTGTTTATCTATGGTTAGTGTTTTCCAATTTATATCAGGTAGGTTATGTTAGCGATTGGTTGCGAGTAATGCAAGATAGGGGGCATTATCTTCATTTGTCTTAGGACAGAAAGCTCCAGAACGTGAGACTGAAAGGTTGTGTTATTGTAGTGAGCTAGATTTTGTTTAAAAAAATTATTGCAATAGTCTAGTATATTTATTTTATCTTATATCAACTTTATTTTGTCTATATTATAATAAGCTATATTAAGTATTGTTCACAAAGAACATTTATGCTTTCAGCCTTGGACTCATCATAAAACAATGACTCAGGAAATAAAAGAAATCGTACATCAATTCTCTCTCGTTATAAACATTACAAAATCACTGAAACTATGTCAAGGATGCGTAGCCTCCCTTGACGATAAACTTACAATGAAGGAAGTCATTGAAACTGGTACTCGAAGCGACATCACTTAAGTGGAGAGCACATATTCACTTATCATCATGAACTGCCATGCACTGTACAATCTTGGAGTTTACTCTGAATCAACTTACTTTGACTCACACATTGGTGTAAGGCGCAAGTAAACAATCTAAATAAACTGACGCCTAGGGTTGATACATGAACATGACATTAAAGTGTTTATTTATATGAAAAATAAAATAAGTAAAATTATCATATAACGAAGTAACGTCTGTAAGATAAGATAATTTTATTGATCCAATCAAATGGAAATTCAGTTTGATTACAATTGACAACATCAGCGCAACTACTGTACAATTACAGTATAGATGAAAAATTCGAACAACATTCACACACGAAACACATACACATTCACAACCAGCGCTTTATGAATTTGATTTCTATGTACTTGTAAAACTCTGACCGAAAGTGGGATAAAGGAGTTTTTAAATCTTACTGTTTTAGTCCTATTGTCTTATTGGTGATGAATAAAATCAAGAGGCTAAACATAGTAAGGTACACCACAACTACATCAGTTCTTAAAAAGGTAATAGATTCATTTTCATCGAGTCTTGAAGAGCTAAACTGATGGAGTTAATGTTCTAGTTGTTCTATCTAGGAGATACGAGACTTGGCTAACTCAAACAGTAATTCAATATCAATATATTTTACTTTAGATAATTAACCTCGTTACCCAAATGGTGACATATAAACAAACAGATAAACAACCAAACCATTGAACAAGTACAAGAATATAAATATCTAGGCACAACTATCAACAACAAACTCAAAAGGAGTGAACACTGTCAAAATCTATACACGAAAATTCACCAGCGACTCTTCTATCTCAGAAAGCTAAGAAAATTCAACATAGACAAAACAATAATCAAACTTTTCTACACAGCAACCATCAGCAGTCTTATTAACTTTTCCATCACCTGCTGGTATGGTAATACTTCACTGGCACAAGGACTTAAAATAAATAGACTAATTAAAAAAGCATCGTATATCACTCAAGTACAGCTACCATCTCTTGAAGAGCTTTTCCAAGAAAGATACCTTTCCAAATCACTCACGATTCTTAAAAACTACCTGCACCCATTAAACCAGTTATTTAAGATCTGAACGAAGTGGTCGTCTCCTTTCCATTAGGACTAAAACTGAAAGATTTAAAAACTCCTTTATCCCACTTTCGGTCAGAGTGTTACAAGATCAGCTGTCGTCATCGAGAAGTACATAGAAGTCAAATTCATTAAGCGCTGGTTGTGAATGTGTATGTGTTTTCGTGTGTGAATGTTGTTCAAATTTTTAATCAAAGTAGTTTCGCTGAGCTTGTCAATTGTAGTCAAACTGAATTTCCATTAGATTGGGTCAATCAAAATTATCTTATCTTATATACTTCTACAAAACTATGCAAGTTTTATATTTTATCTCATATAGCAGAGCGGCAGAAGCTCTACAAGATAGGCCTACACTAAAAACTTTTCTAACTCAGGAAGCTAGGAAAATTAAGAATTGTCAAAATAATATTTACACCTTTTTATATAGCAACCATCAGTAGTCTAATTACCTTTGACATCACATGTTGGTACGTAATTGTTCAATAACAGAAATACATCGTCTAAATCAGTGGTTTCCAAACTTTTTTGTCTCGCAGACCCCTGGGGGTCTATATAGACCACTTTGGGAGTCACTGATCTAAATAGACAAATTAAAAAAGCATCGTACATCACTTGAACACAGTTACCAGCTCAAGAACTCTATTCAAATCAAATCAAAAGGCCTCCTTCAGTCGCGATCGACTCTGCATCATCTCATGGAAATGAGATGAATGCCTGGGCATTAATTGTGGTCGGAGCAATGTCGCCCACACATCAGTTCCCCGATCTCCACGCACCTGATGTATCCAAAGGAACGACAGTGCCGATACAGTTTGGGCCAGAGGCGTCGCAGGTTCTGCCAGTTTGCGTCGGAGGCCAAAGACATTGGATATAGCAATGCTTTATATAGGCATTGACTCGGGTCGCTCTCAAACAGAACTGTGTTCCCACAGGTTTGTTTTTCTTTTTTTACTGTTACGGCTGGACGACCTAACAGGTTTTTTTCTTTTCAAACTTTGAGCTCGAAGAGCCTTCGGCTCAGCTCAGACGACAATCTAACGGTTCTGCCAGTTCTGCTCAAAAACTATGTCTTTCCAAAACACACATAATTATTAAAGACAACCTGCACACAGTAGACCACAGTTACATTAGATCTGGACGAAGTGGTCGGCTCCTCTCCATTACGGCTACGCCGCTAGAACAGAAAGATTTTTAAAAAACTCCTTTATTCCACTTTCAATCAGGGTGTTTCAAAGTAACTCACCGTCACCGAGACGTATACAGAAGCCTAACTCCTAAAGCGCTCCTTGTGTATGTCTACGTAAATATGTCGTGTGTAAGCGCTGTTCGTATTTGCATCTATATTATTGTTGTTTTAGTAGTTGTCGTGGTCGAGAGGCTATGTGCGCATGAACTTGGCTGGGCTGGCTACCTATGAAGGGGGCTCGAGGTTCGACCCACGACTCGAGCAGAGTTGTTTATTGTGCCGCCTGAAGGCAGCACGGAAAAACATTCTCCTAGATACCCCCTCCCCTCCAACTGGTCCACAACTGAGATTGAACCAAAGCGCTCTGAGCATGCTGTAAACATGAAAGTAGCGCTATATAATTTAATTTAGACCTAGTGAAATAGACTATTCCACTCTTCTAATTCCAGAATTTCCATTTGTTTGGACCAATAAAATGATCTTATCTTACATTGTCTCCTATGAGATTGTCATGCTGATGTTGAGAAACCAGTCGTTGACTAGTCGAGGCAGGGAAGAGAAGGCCTAATGTTCTATTTACCTTTACCATTTTTACATATCCCTTAGTCTGTTGGACCGTTGGGGCACCATGCAAGATTTGTCGACCGTCTTTTTTCATTCCTCCGTGTCTTTCAATGGCAGGCCCGTCCATTCATGTTCTATGTTTGTTTGTTTGTAAAATGTTTTACATGTTTCGGATGTTCCTTCAGAGATGAAGATACTTACTTCCTAGTCCAAATCTACCGCAGGACGACGGGTAATGGAAGCTGGCAGGGTTTGAAGCCGGGACTATCGATAAGTCCGAACGACAGTCCAGTGCGCAAACCGCACGACCAGGCAGCCATCCAACTCTATGCTTGGACAGAATCATGTTTTTAAGTCAATGAGTGTAAAAAACTAATCTTGTAAAAACAAAACTCATACCCATGGTGAGAAAACAAGGGATGTCTATAAATATGACTGACCTACTTGGTCAGAGTGATAATTGTCTCATCCTTACACAACAAATTGACCAATATTTAAGTTTGCCTTGACTCGGTCCTCTCATTCGCTGGAGTGGTCAATCTTGCTGACCTCTTAAACTGGCATGTCCTAATTTAAAAAAAAAACACAATAACATAAATAGCACACCGTGCAAATTGAAGATTCTTTGTTTTGATCAAGTTTTGGTCGTTGTATAAAGACGAAAACATTCAGGTAGGTCAAGATTAGTTATAATAACATGTTGTATTAAAATAGTTTCTGTAGATTTTAACGATTTACTCTTTAGTAGGCCTACACTAGCAATTAGCCTCACAGTCCAACAAAAGATTCAAAATTAAAAGGTAATGCTTCCAAAAGTGAAACTAGATTTTAAAAGTGCTCGTTTCAACCTATTATAGAGTTAAAATGTTTATATTATAATGAAAGAATCATTAAAATCATTTAGGAGGAAGGCTTTATAACTTCACCTTCACCCTTAATCTGTTGGACCATTGGGGCACCACACAAGAACTGCTGACCGTCTTTCACCATTCATCTCTGTTTTTTGCCTTGGATAGTTTCATTCATTGATGTTGTCTTCCCATCATTTCTCTGCCTTTTTCCTGGTACTGTCCCCTGAAGAAAGGTCTTTGCGAGCCCTGAGGACCTATTGACAGTGTTTGGCAGTTTTACTAATATAGCTAAAAAAGGGAAACTTTACATTTATAACCTGCTTAGGCCTATGCCAAGCAATACATCAAGTTAGTCCTAGATTCCCTTTTAATTTGTGGAACTTGTATAGGAACAAAAGAAAGCGGTTAATAAATTACTCTTTCAATTTTTTATTCCAATTCAATTATTCCGGTGGTCCATGAGTTTTTCATACACCATTTATTTTTAATCTTACTCTGTGGCGAATAAACTTTTAATGATAGTTTGAACGTTCTTTCTGTATTGAAGACACGACATACCCCAAGGCTATTGCTGAACAGAGGTGATTGCCGCGGACAAGGATTAAACTTGGAATCATCTTGACGGCAGTCCAAAGCGCATACCTCACGACCAGGCAAATATCCAATTAGCAATAAGACGGGGAATATCCTTTATCTTTTTTTTTTTGTTTTTATGCCATATTCTGACGAATTCATTTCGTAAACATGTTTTGGCGACCTGGACACGCATATTATACTATAATTTTACCTGGTTTGTAGATTCTATAATTTGTCAATGCTATAAAAACCGAAATTATTGCTACAGATGTGTAGATTTCTTTCGTTTCGCTCATTTGTATTTCACTCTTCTGTTAGGGTTAAACTTCAATAACTTTTTTTTTTGTTTGTCATCAGAAAATGTTTTATTTGGTATTACATTGTAGGACAGGGGTTCTCAACCTATGGGTCGCGACCCCTTGGGGGTCGATTGACGATTTCCCAGGGGTCACCTAAGACCATCGAAAAATGGATTTTTTTGGTCCATTCTTCTATAGCTGTGTGTGTGTGCTGGAGGGGGGGGGGGTCGCGGCAGAGTGGGTGGTTGTAAAAAGGGGTCGCCAAGCCTAAAAGGTTGAGAACCGCTGTTGTAGGAGAAAGCATGCTCTTTTTACACAACACAAATTAAAGTTTATCAATTCAGAAATCCATTTAGTTTAATGGGGGTCAAATCAACGTTGGCATCGTCAATTAGGAGAGAAAGAGTTAAAATATGTCTAGCATAATTTGTTTTTTTAAAGCTATGTGAACCACGCCCTCCATTCTTCATCGGTGGGTACAATTTTATGGTGAAGGACTTTGGGTACAGACAGTGGAATTTGGTATGCATAAACTTTTACAAACACAATACATATCACTTCACTTTATGACACCAGAAGTGTGCAATCGTTCTGTCACAGACTAGCAATCTACTACAATGTTGAAGTTCCGACTAGACTTTATGGGTTTGAGTATTTCCTTATATTTCTTCATTATTATTCTTTATCATTTATACTTAGGCCTATCTTGAATTAATTGGCATAATATTGTTATATATCATTCTTCAAGGGAATAAATGTAACATTCACAGTAAAGACAAAGCGTTGCCATTCTGTGAATAAAAAGTCAAATTATTCATCACAGTTATCTCCATCAATTTTCACTAGACATTTGTTTACTTCTTTTGCTAATATCTTTCATTTTATTCTATTCTTAGAATACTAATAAATAACCAATCAAAATAGAAATGGCGGAGAAACCAACCAATCAGAATGTATCTACATGGAGAGTCCATCTTACTTTTGGCATTGTGACAGACATTCAATACGCAGATTGCAAGGATGGAATGGACTATACTTATACGCGTCGCCGTTACTATAGAAACGCCTTGAATCAAGTAAAAGCTGCCATTTTGTGCATGTCTTCAAATAGCCATCCAGTACGTTTTCTTCTACAACTAGGGGACATCATTGACAGAAAGTCCTCTACTCAAGGTGCAGAATCGTGTCGGAAAGCACTGAACAGTGTGCTCAATGTTTTATCATCTCTACACAGACCTGTTTATCACGTGATCGGAAATCATGACCTCCAATGTTTTCCTAGGACTTTTTATGTTGACTCACTTCTGAAAAACATTTCTAGTAACATGCCGTCTGCAACATTTCCTCACCTACACTATACATTTTTAGCCCACGAAAAGCTTAGAGTAGTCGCCCTTGATACATTCGAAATCAGTGTATTGGGCTATGGGGACCAATTGGACAATGTCAGCTACAAGCTAGCACAGGAGATGATAAGGGCGCATAATCCAAATGTTGACACTAGTGATATCACTGGATTAGAAGGTGTCAATCGAAGGTGGGCATCTTACAATGGCGGCGTCAGTAGAGATCAGTTGCAATGGCTGGCACAGGTTTTGGAGAAAGCTAAATGGAATGAAGAAAATATCATCATTATAAGTAAGTTGCATTGCATGTAAAGAGATAAATTATAAAAAAATATCTAAAACGAGCCGACCCTCGGGGTAGCGTGCGCCCCCCCCCTCTTTTTTTTTCTTCTGAGCCTCGCTCTCTGTCACCGCAGAAAGTTACGTGGGGTAGCTCTAGTTCGACTTGCAGAAATAAAAGAGTTATCATTCCATGACTTTTTTTAATCGTGGTGTACCGAATGGTTGGGCCACGAAGATAATTATATATAGGCCTATAGAAGATACTTTCTAAACAAAGAAAGTTTATATAGAGTCAAGGGAGAACACTGTTCAATCGCTGCCATATCTCTCAGTGTTGCAAGGTTTATCTCCTCTTAGCTTATTACTTTCTATTTTTTTAAACTAATTAATTTTTTTTTAAATTCTCGTGTAGTAATCGACAATGAATAATTGTAACAAATTTTAACTTGATCCAAGAGTGGGAAGTGGAAGAAAACATTTGTAAAAGATTCCACCCAGACAGACAGACATACAGAGTGTATTGTTTTTGGCTTGTCTTTTTTCGTTGCTGTCGGCTATTCTTCTTGCCTGTTAGCTTGAAGCACCCATAAACTGAGTGTTTATTCCGCTATCGTTTAGGAAGCTCTTTGTTCTGTCTTTATGATCCCTTTAAGAATGCCTTCCATAGTACAGCCAGCTCTCTATAAAATAATGATTTAGGAGGTGGACTATCAGACTCAGAAACAACATGCCCAGACCATTGTATTTGGGGTCTTCTTGCTTTGATGTGAAGGACACCAGTGACATGTGTAACATTTCTAGTGCGTGTGATCCAACCAATGTTTGAGTATAACTTGGGTTAATGTTACAAAACACAGGAAACATTGATCAGTTAATTAATATCTCAAACATGATTTATTCACTAGCGTGATTGTGGGGTATTAATTCCATTACATCTTTATTTGTTACGAGACCCAAGAGCTACATTTAAAATGCAATGATTACGGTAAGAACGATCTTCAATTTTCTAGCAGGTTAAAATCGGATTTTGTGAAGAAATTCTAGTTTAAGTATCTTTGAATAAAACAATTTGCTTCAAATGTAAAGACGAGTGGGGGAGTATTTGAAATGTAGAAATATGCTCAAAAGAAAAAAAAAATGGTTGAGATATTCTGAACTAGATAAATTAAAAGTTTCGTATTTTGGAAATATAGGGAAAGTGTAATAATACATGTTTATATATATATATATATATATATATATAAAATCAATGGCACATTTTTTGTTTGTTTCAAAACTTACAGCCCATGTTTCTAACCTTACAGCCCATGTTTCTAACCTTACAGCCCATGTTTCTAACCTTACAGCCCATGTTTCTAACCTTACAGCCCATGTTTCTTAACTTACAGCCCATGTTTCTAACCTTACAGCCCATGTTTCTAACCTTACAGCCCATGTTTCTAACCTGACAGCCCATGTTTCTTAACTTACAGCCCGTGTTTCTAACCTTACAGCCCATGTTTCTTAACTTACAGCCCATGTTTCTTAACTTACAGCCCATGTTTCTAACCTTACAGCCCATGTTTCTAAACTTACAGCCCATGTTTCTAAACTTACAGCACATGTTTCTTAGCTTACAGACCATGTTTTTATACTTACAGCCCATGTTTTTAAACTTACAGCCCATGTTTCTAACCTTACAGCCCATGTTTTTTAACTTACAGCCCATGTTTCTAACCTTACAGCCCATGTTTCTAACCTTACAGCCCATGTTTCTAAACTTACAGTCCATGTTTCTAACCTTACAGCCCATGTTTCTAAACTTACAGCCCATGTTTCTAAACTTACAGCCCATGTTTCTAAACTTACAGCCCATGTTTCTAAACTTACAGTCCATGTTTCTAACCTTACAGCCCATGTTTCTTAACTTACAGCCCATGTTTCTAAACTTACAGCCCATGTTTCTAAACTTACAGCCCATGTTTCTAAACTTACAGCCCATGTTTTTATACTTACAGCCCATGTTTCTAACCTTACAGCCCATGTTTCTAACCTTACAGCCCATGTTTCTAAACTTACAGCCCATGTTTCTAAACTTACAGCCCATGTTTCTAAACTTACAGCCCATGTTTTTTAACTTACAGCCCATGTTTCTAACCTTACAGCCCATGTTTCTAACCTTACAGCCCATGTTTCTAAACTTACAGCCCATGTTTCTAAACTTACAGCCTATGTTTCTAGCCTTACAGCCCATGTTTCTAAAATTACAGCCCATGTTTCTAAGCTTACAGCCCATGTTTCTAAACTTACAGCCCATTTTTCTAAACTTACAGTCCATGTTTCTAAACTTACAGCCCATGTTTCTAAACTTACAGTTCATGTTTCTAAACTTACAGCACATGTTTCTTAACTTACAGCCCATGTTTTTATACTTACAGCCCATGTTTTTAAACTTACAGCCCATGTTTCTAACCTTACAGCCCATGTTTTTTAACTTACAGCCCATGTTTCTAACCTTACAGCCCATGTTTCTAACCTTACAGCGCATGTTTCTAAACTTACAGCCCATGTTTCTAAACTTACAGCCCATGTTTCTAACCTTACAGCCCATGTTTCTAACCTTACAGCCCATGTTTCTTAACTTACAGCCCATGTTTCTAAACTTACAGCCCATGTTTCTAAACTTACAGCCCATGTTTCTAAACTTACAGCCCATGTTTTTATACTTACAGCCCATGTTTTTAAACTTACAGCCCATGTTTCTAAACTTACAGCACATGTTTCTTAACTTACAGCCCATGTTTTTATACTTACAGCCCATGTTTCTAAACTTACAGCCCATGTTTCTAACCTTACAGCCCATGTTTTTTAACTTACAGCCCATGTTTCTAACCTTACAGCCCATGTTTCTAACCTTACAGCCCATGTTTCTAAACTTACAGCACATGTTTCTAAACTTTCAGCCCATGTTTCTAACCTTACAGCCCATGTTTCTTAACTTACAGCCCATGTTTCTAAACTTACAGCCCATGTTTCTAACCTTACAGCCCATGTTTTTTAACTTACAGCCCATGTTTCTAACCTTACAGCCCATGTTTTTTAACTTACAGCCCATGTTTCTAACCTTACAGCCCATGTTTCTAACCTTACAGCCCATGTTTCTAACCTTACAGCCCATGTTTCTAAACTTACAGCCCATGTTTCTAACCTTAGAGCCCATGTTTCTAAAATTACAGCCCATGTTTCTAAGCTTACAGCCCATGTTTCTAAACTTACAGCCCATGTTTCTAAACTTACAGCCCATGTTTCTAACCTTACAGCCCATGTTTCTTAACTTACAGCCCATGTTTCTAAACTTACAGCCCATGTTTCTAAACTTACAGCCCATGTTTCTTAACTTACAGCCCATGTTTTTATACTTACAGCCCATGTTTTTAAACTTACAGCCCATGTTTCTTAACTTACAGCACATGTTTCTTAACTTACAGCCCATGTTTTTATACTTACAGCCCATTTTTTTAAACTTACAGCCCATGTTTCTAACCTTACAGCCCATGTTTTTTAACTTAAAGCCCATGTTTCTAACCTTACAGCCCATGTTTCTAACCTTACAGCCCATGTTTCTAAACTTACAGCCCATGTTTCTAAACTTACAGCCCATGTTTCTAAACTTACAGCCCATGTTTCTAACCTTACAGCCCATGTTTCTAACCTTACAGCCCATGTTTCTAAGCTTACAGCCCATGTTTCTAAACTTACAGCCCATTTTTCTAAACTTACAGTCCATGTTTCTAAACTTACAGCTCATGTTTTTAAACTTACAGCCCATGTTTCTAAACTTACAGCACATGTTTCTTAACTTACAGCCCATATTTTTATACTTACAGCCCATGTTTTTAAACTTACAGCCCATGTTTCTAACCTTACAGCCCATGTTTTTTAACTTACAGCCCATGTTTCTAACCTTACAGCCCATGTTTCTAACCTTACAGCCCATGTTTTTTAACTTACAGCCCATGTTTCTAACCTTACAGCCCATGTTTCTAACCTTACAGCCCATGTTTCTAAACTTACAGCCCATGTTTCTAAACTTACAGCCCATGTTTCTAACCTGACAGCCCATGTTTCTAAAATTACAGCCCATGTTTCTAAGCTTACAGCCCATGTTTCTAAACTTACAGCCCATTTTTCTAAACTTACAGTCCATGTTTCTAAACTTACAGCACATGTTTCTTAACTTACAGCCCATGTTTTTATACTTACAGCCCATGTTTCTAACCTTACAGCCCATGTTTCTAAACTTACAGCCCATGTTTCTAAACTTACAGTCCGTGTTTCTAAACTTACAGCCCATGTTTCTAAACTTACAGTTCATGTTTTTATACTTACAGCCCATGTTTTTAAACTTAAAGCCCATGTTTTTAAACTTAAAGCCCATGTTTCTAACCTTACAGCCCATGTTTTTTAACTTACAGCCCATGTTTCTAACCTTACAGCCCATGTTTCTAACCTTACAGCCCATGTTTCTAAACTTACAGCCCAAGTTTCTAAACTTACAGCCCATGTTTCTAACCTTACAGCCCATGTTTCTAAACTTACAGCCCATGTTTCTAAACTTACAGCCCATGTTTCTAAGCTTACAGCCCATGTTTCTAAACTTACAGCCCATTTTTCTAAACTTACAGTCCATGTTTCTAAACTTACAGCCCATGTTTCTAAACTTACAGTTCATGTTTCTAAACTTACAGCCCGTGTTTCTAAATTTACAGCCCATGTTTCTAAACTTACAGCCCATGTTTCTTAACTTACAGCCCA